>JAQQZS010000007.1:23044535-23065004 GCA_030068045.1 Platyallabes tihoni | reverse complement strand
GCCGGTCGCGGAGCGAGTGCGCATGACAGCAACCAAACTAGCTTCGCGACCTTTGTTTTCTTCCGACAAAGAATAAAAAATATCGAACGTTCTATCGAACATATTTTTTATTGATATCGATCACGTGTCTATCGCGAAACATATCGTTATCGTTTTATCGCCCAGGCCTAGCGTAGACCTTTGATCGTATATTGTCGTCTGAGCGCGTGGCAGTGCTGGTCGATATAACCGTACTGTATCTTACTGTGACACAAATAACGACAAAGCAACTTGAAGTTTTTAATTGGCTGTTAGAATTTTGTACCTAATTGTTAAAGTTGAAAAATCTTTATTTTATTTATTTATTTACGTTTGCGGCATTGGACATTTATAAATTTTTTATATAATGTTTTTTCCCCTACTGCTAACTTCATGGTACTGCTGGGAAATCATTAACTACCAAAATCGTGAAAAAGGGAAAGTAAAAAAAACTTTTTTTTACCATAGTGGTGTTAACAACCAGAGAAATGTTGAGTGTTTATTATTCTGTCTATTTAAAGAACGTAATATTCAGTTTGTAGTATAAATGATTTTTGTCTTTCGAGCGAGATTTGAATGACGATATTAATACGTAATAGTTTTTCCGCACTTCATCAAAAAGTTTTTTTTTCATGCCTGCTTATAAATACGATGCTTTGAAAGACGACTGCTGTGCGAGATGACGTAGGTTTCTTTTGTCGCTTTTCTAAAGAAGAATAAAAAGACCACCGGATAGCGTGCGGTATATTGTGTGTGTGTGTGTGTTTAAGTCAGAGAGAAAGAGAGATAGATAGAGCAGCAGAATTGACTGGAGCGATCAGGGCGTCATGTCTGATTGAATATCAGCTTGGCTTAGCAGCTCCTCTTGTTAAACGAGCGAGATCGGAGCATATGCTTAAGAGTGCAGGAGTTTTTCAAGCACTCGAGCTGAGTAATCTGATCAGTACGGCTCGGTTATCTTAGCAAGCCTGCGAGCAGTGAAGTAGAGCTGACATATTACTCCTTAAAGGCATGACCCGACAGCTTTCCACACACGCACACGCGCATACACGCGTTCAGCTCGATTCTGCAAGACTTTCTAAACTACACCAAACAAACACGACCTTTTTCTGAGGTAAACTATTATCCCTTTCTCTGTTTTCTTTTGATTTATCTCGGCTCGATTTCACAGTCAAAATAACACCAAGTACCTGTTTAACCTGTTCATCAGCACGTTAAAGCAAATGTCTAATCGGCCAATCGTGCGGCGACAATTCGACGCAGGTAAGCCGCTGTCGAGAGACGATCCGAGAGCGTCAGAATGGGGAAGAAATGCCATTTTAAGTCATTTCGAAAGCGGCGTGGTTGGTCCGAGTATTCTTTCGAGAAACTTACAGAGAACGGTCTGAAAAACGAGAAAACGTCCAGCGAGCAACAGTCATGTTGACGTCAGAGAAGAATGACCAGACTGGTCTAGTGACTCAAATAACGTCTCATTACAACCTCCGAGGTATGATGGAGAGCATCTCTGAACACACAACACGTCAAACAGATGACCACCAGCAGCAGAAGACCACACCGAGTGTCGCTCCTGTCGGCTTAGACGAATCGATCGTCTGGTCTGAGGAACCTCGATTTCTTCTTTAACATTCGGACAATTGGCTCAGAATTTGGCGTTAAAAACATAAAGAAAAGCATGGATCCATGTAATGGTGTGGCCAAGATTGTTCTTCTGACCACCTTCTGATTTCTTTAAAGTGTTTTTATCTATTAAATGTACACCTTCAAGTATTTATACATATTTATCAGGAAATAGTCAAACAAAAAAACTCATCAGAAGGATGTTAAACTGTGTTCATTTATCAACTCGAAAGTATATAAGTAAGTCAATAAATAAATAAATAAATAAATAAATAAAGCTTAAATTATGAACAAACTCTATGTAAATTTCCGACTGTATGTTAATTTGCACAGGTCCGTATTGCGGTTTAAAATTATGCCTTTGCAGTCCACATTCACTCAACTTTTCTTTCAAGTTACAATACAAAAGTACATTTCCAAGTATATTTGTACCAGAGGAATCAACAATGGAAAAACTTTTTCTGTTAATATAACTTAATATTTTGTTGTATAACTGTAGTTTAGTTAACTTTTGTTCATGTTTGAAACTTTATTGCAGTTTGTTAGCTACTAATTCCAAATTGATTCAAACGTTGTTAGCTGCTGATTACAAACAATGATTGTCTGTTTAACTGTGCAAGCTACTTTTATAAACAGACATGGCTAATGTTGGCTAGTTATCTAGTCAGTCCTGGTGTTATATCAGCAAAAAAAAAATGTGTACTTTTGAAGCAACTTTACCCTTGTTGACAATCAGCTGTTGTGTGTCAATCATCCGTGACTTCCTTAACCAGAGCGACGTACATTTTTATCTTATTATACATCTGAGCACTTGTGGGTTAAAGGGCCTCAAGAAACTTGCTGGGGTTTGAACCTGGGACCTTCTAGATCGAAGTCCAATGCCTTAACAACTGAGCGATGTTGTCATTTTTTTGTATTTATTTTTGTGCGCGCATCACCAACTCCAAAATCGATTGCTTTAAAAAAAAAAAAAAAAAAAACAAGCAAACAAAAAAACATCAATTTAAATATGTTTGCGTTTGAGGTGGTAAAATGTTGCAGTTCCTCCATAGTTCTGTAGGTGGTGTGCTATAAACTATTCACACCCTGGCAGGAAGTACACCAGCACCCCTTGTGGTAGGAGAGAATTATTTGTCAAGTTTATAACTGTACAAAATCTTTAAAAACAAATAATACCGAATTGTGATATTTATTGAATCGTGATGGAATCGTAATACAGATCGGAAAACGGCACCTACTGTATGATATCGAATTAGCCGATTAGCTCAGTGATATTCTCCTGAAAAGACGCCGCCTGAGTTTTAGCAGAAACCCGTCTCTGAATACGGCGACTGTACGGTTACTGTGGTCGATTCCTTTGTGCTGGTTAATTAGGCAGGTCCTAAGTGTAAAAACTATAGATTTTTTCTGCTTTTTAACATTCTTAAAATCTTGAATGGCACTGTTAATAGATACAGTGATGTATAAAAGCCAGCCTGCTTTATGATTGGAAACAGCTGACCGGAAGTTTTTTGAACAGATGAAATCAAAACTAGCAGTGTTTAAGAAACCTCTAGATCATTTCTTTATAAAAAATTAAATCTCAGCGTTATATCTGCACCTATTATATAAAGTAAACAGTACACAACCTGTGAGAGTAATAACCCTGAAACAGTGTACTTATCTTAAACGAGGAGCATCATTAGACTTCATTATGTGCAGGAAGAGAGAACGGTAATAAACACCGCCTCCTCAGGGCGCGAGCCTTCAACAATAAATCACGGTTAAAGAAAGAATCATCATCATCAGCTGAGTATCGATCCCGAACGAAATACGGCGCGTCCTCACTTTGATTTGCATTATTATTATTTTTTTCCTGCTTATTTAGGCATCATCGATCGCGCCGGCGTTTCTCGGCCCCGGGCGCGGCGCGACGCTTCTTCACAGATTGATTGTGATCCAGCTTTAGACGGTTTAGTCGGAGAGACAGTCGTTTTATTTTCTCAATATTACATCCTGTAAAGAGGTTGAGTGGGAACCTCTGGATTAGCAACAGGCGTAAGCATGCAGGCCCAGTTACTGAGGACGAGGCTGGGCGGAGTAAGCGAGAGAGGAAGGGGGGGCGTGAAAACAGATTTTCGGTTTGTAAGACGTTTCAGATGCTCTGGTCTTTGTGTCACGTGGTTATAAATCTGAGACGCTGCATTCAGTTCCACTTGGGTTTGGTTATGAGCTGCTGTTTGTGAAATGAGAACAGTGTGACTGAACAGCACACCTGGGCTACAGATTAACTCCAGCACAAATTGTGAATCCGTTAGTTAACACGCTGGCTGAGTGAATTCTTGTGCGTGTGTGTGCGCTGCTCAGTTGAATGCCTAGATTACATTGTTAGCTAGTGTATAGTTATTATAATGATGATGATGATAATAAGGGACAGGAATCTCAGGGCCTATATGATATTACGGTACCTTGGCACCGATTCGAATCTTTTGTTAATATAACGATTTTATAAATGTGCTGATTGTTTTGACTGGAAGTAGTGGCCTCAATAGTGGTAAAGTATGAGAATAATTAATTAAATAAGTAAACGTATTACGACACACTGGAATACAAACAGTTTGACCTTGTTAAACCACGTTCCTCAAAGACATTATTGTTAAGCTAAAAGGATTTCAGAGAACCTGTTCAATCCGAAATGTTTTTTAATACATTTTGTATCAAATTTTGCCGATGGTGGCTTAGTGACCTCTCACCTCCAGGTTCAGGGTTCGATTTGCGGGAAAGTTTGCTGATTTTCATCAGTTTATAATTATGTAAAGATTCACATTAACTGTGATGTAGTGATGGAATTGATTGCGATTTTGATATTATCGATATCACCATCATATAGTGAAATTTCAACAATTTCTTAACATTTTCCTGATAGATAACGAACGCATCCTGACTTTGTTACTGTGCGAGTAACGCGGTTTGCGAGTGTTCCGCAAGACGAGCAAAGATTTTTCAATACATTTTGACTTGGAAAACGAACAAGTCTTGGTTTACAAGTACCGAGTATCGTGTATCACGAATGCGCTTCTTGCGCTTCTTGTCAGTTGTGATCACGTGACCGAGCGTCACGTGATCACAACTGAGCCAGCGGTTTTTCTCTCTTGTGCTACGGAATTGTGGGTAATCGTCTCCCCTGCTGGGTCTTAGTGCGCTCTTACTGGTATAATCAGCATGCATGTACTGTTTACTATAACACTGTGACCTCGTGTGTGTGTGAAAACATCTTTTATTTTGTGTCTGTATGCGTGTGTGTGTATAGCGCGCGTGTAAAGCAAAAGCAAGTCTCATTAGAGAGGTTAAAGATCCGTTTTCTTCCTCTCCGTTTCAGCCTGTGTGCACTCGCGTAATTTGACACTGTGCCCCTTCACACACACACTCTCGCCTTTACACACCCCGTATCTGCGGGAATGTTCTTACCTCGAATGTTGGTAAGTTGGCGTCTACCTGTACACGTTACCACACAGTGGGGTCAGAGCACAGCGTCAGGCATGATACAGTACCGAATCACATCTTCAAAACCGAGGTATGTACAGAGCCGTGACTTTTGTGTTCAGTCAAAATAAAACATTTGGAAGTACACACAAAAAAAAACACGCCATTTAACCCAGAAAATAAACTGCACTCATCCGGGTCTACTGATGCTCATGTTGTTCAGAACAGACTCGGTTTCTTTGAACCATCTTTGAATGTTCCAGAAGAACATTGGCTCTCGTTCACTCGTGGCTTCATCACACCTCTCACACTCCTCCTGTCACATTTTCACACGCCGAAGCGTTCTCTCCGCACGCATCCCGAGACTGAAGCACGGCCGCTACGAGCACCGCCATCCAAATTCAATTTCTAAGTGTGTTTTTTTCCACATGCTTTTTTTATTTTTTATATCTTGCGCTTGAGGAAAAGAGCCGGTGTATATCTGAGAAAACGCTTTCTCCTCGACAAGATCTATTTATGAAGCTAAAACGTGATTTGGCCGATTTGAAAAAATAAACGACCTTTATTTAATATATATTAACAGTTTGCTGAAATGGAAAAGCATCTGAATCTGGGCGATAAACATAAGACGCGGAGACGTCGCCAGGCGCATGTGTTTCTGCTTAAAGCAGTAAGTCTTTAAAAAGAAATGGACTGCACAGATGTCATCGTTTGACGGATCAGTAGCCATTACAGTGCCCCAAGCTTGTGTGTTTTTTTTTTTTTTTGTTTTGTTTTCCCTCCTCCTGAGGACAGATTGCTTTACATCCTTCTCGACACATTGTAAGTTACACGGCGAGGGAAACCGAGTCGGGCTTTGAAGTGTTAAGTGTATGCGGGCACAGCTGCCGTGTGTAATCTACATTGTTCCGTTTCCTACTACATGTTGACAGGGTGAGGTGTTCGATCTCATTCGTGTGGGTCCTCAGAGCACTTTGTGCCGATCGCCGTCGACTCGTATGCGTTTGCAGAATAAAGATCATTCGATAAGTTATTATTTATTAGTTATTAGTTACCATTCGTTATTGTCGCCACCATGGCGTTGTGTTTTTGCGGTTATTACTCATCGCAGGTTATTTGGCTTAGCAGTGATGCGTGATGACGTCATAGGCAACGAAAAGTCGGAGGGAATTAGACATGGACGCGATAAACAATCGATAAACGCGATCAGGAAGATAAACTCATCTGATTTAAAGACCTCAAATGTGGTTTCATTTGGTTTACTGTTTAAAAATCATGGTTTCTGATCGAATGATAATGAAAGACATATTTTCCGAAGCAAAGGAGCGACATCTGAAAATGATTTTAAGCTGAGACGCCCATATGACACATCTGAGGGAGATGGTAGGGACTTTAAAGGCGACCTTTTATGTAAAACTCACTTTCTAATCATTGTTAGACGTTCGGATGCGTGTGTGTTTGTTTTTTTTTCCCGTCTTGTTCTGTAATTAAACCAGCCAATGAGAGTTCTCCCTATTATGACATCATATTATAAGATGACGCCCTACTCTGGCTTGTCGCTCAGCTCATTTACACAGACACTCAGTCATTTACACGACATCGTGTTAGTCTGATTCAGGAATCAGCGTCACGCTCCACAGTTTCTGTCCCAGGATTTGACCTGGACGTTGAACGAAAATGTGTAAACAGCATGTCGGGGTCACGTGACTTCGAATGACATCATAATCTTCAGGGGTAGCGGGCGTCTCATACGTACATAAATACAGTGCTATGTCGTCCAAACGAGTTAAAAGGGGACACACACTGACACCTATCGTAGCGGAGTCGGACATATTTCAGTCAGTATATGGATTCCTCTGCCGAACAGCAGTCTAATTAAACAACCCTGATCAGCTATAACCATAAAACCAGAACTCGAAAAGTAGACACTGATAGACACTGAAACGGTGCGTCTGCAGGAGGAGCAAACAAAATGTATAAACGCGTTATCTGGTAATTCAGCTGAAGCAGTTACACACTTCATGACCTCTGAGATGGTCTTAACATGTTAAAGCAGGCAGAGTACGTCTCACTCGAGTTACATTTGTTGTTTTTCTCTTCAGCACGTTTTTTTGCATCATCGATCGGACCGTCATGTTGTGGTGGTGTTTATTTTTTTTTTGGTAACAGAATGTCACAAACTCAAATTGTACTAAAAGGTCAGGCAGTTCTAATGATTGATGTAGTGATGACGCACGTCAATTATGTCAATAATTTTACTCCTTAAAGGTCCCGTGTTTTAGTATTTCTTCAATGTCAAAACAAAAATCCTGCACAGCTCCTCCAAAGCGCCTACATGCACATCAGCTGATATATTCATTCATTAGCGCCTCTTTAATTTTAATGCTCCTCCATAATGATTCACTTCTCGTCTACACACACCGTTTCAGTGTCTGGTTATGAGCCACTACTGAGCCAGAAAGAGGGGGAGGGTCTTATTATGTGAGGTCACAATAGGGGGGAAATCTGTATGACTTAATCTATAAGTCCCAGCCCAAAAAAAACCTGAATAAAGGACCAAAAGCAGGATGTTTTTGTTTATTTGTTCAAATCAGAGTCCAGATAATAAAATGATTTTCACTTTGCTTTGCTCTAAATCCTGTTTTTCTCCTTAAAAAGAGACATTCTTTACCGCACATGCATTTATAATGAACTGTACTAAAAAGAAACCCAAAAGAATCTTTAGCGCGTTTGTCCTAAAAAAGGTTTTATGAAATGGAAAGTTTGAATAGTCGCGTAGTAAATATAGTGTGTAACATCATTAAATCAGTAATACGCTTCCTTCAGTTTTACTTTCACACGTCAGACTGTTAGTTTGTTCTGTTGTTTTTTCATTGTTTTAAAAACCAAACTGATAAAATTGTACTTTTTCTACCTGGATTTTACCTTTTTCTATATTTAAAAATAAGACTTTATATACACAGAGATGTTGTGAATCTTTTTGTAACTTTTGTTGCTTAATGATTTAGTTTTGTAGAAAGTTTAGTTTTTGTTTATGATTTTGTAGATCATGCGATTATTATAATTTTTTTTGTCTTTTCTCAGCACTGCTTTAGACTGGTGTGAATGTTGTAGTTTTGTTTTCCTGAAAGGTATATTTCTAAAATCAGCCTACTCTTCAGGAAAACCACAAATAATAAGACCCACCTAGGTCACGCTACACATGTCCAAAAATAATGATAATAAAAACACACAATTTTCTTTTTTTTCTTCTTTTTTTTCCATATAAGTATGGTGATGGAAAACAAGCTGTTTTATCTTTTAATTTTTTTACATGAATATTGAAAAAAAACAAAAAAGGTTTTCTTATTCTTTCATAATTATTTTCATTATGAATGAGTCATTTTTGTATTATTTTTTTTTCAGTGTATCTATTTTGTGGCTTTGTTTGCAGCTAATGACATAATGTCATGGAAATTTTTAAAGCTTTTTAATAATTTTCTCTTTTTATTTCATACTTTGTAATGAATATTTCCTCGTTTATCTTATAATTTTCTCTTTTTATTTCATACTTTGTAATGAATATTTCCTCGTTTATCTCCGAACGTTTTTCCCCCCATTAGCTTGTTAGCACCAGGCCTGTCTACAACCTGGAAAGATTAAAGTTAATAACAGACAGCTGTCGTGAGTTTGTTCTTTGCGTTCATTAAAAAATAAAAACACTCTTATTTCCACCGCATGGTCCTCGCTATTAATCAGTTTTCTGACTTGCATGGATTCACGGTTGTGCCGCCGCACCTGGTGTGTGGAACAGATTAGGCGTGTTAACTGCCTGACTGAGAGCTGGCCTCACGTGTTAAACGGCAACGCGTTAAACCTTTTCCAGTTCCATCGCATTCAGCCAGCAGTCGGGTCCGTAAGTGCTGGTGGTGGCGGAGGTGGCGTTCTCTAGGGAGGCGGAGCAGCTTTTCGTCTTGGCGAGTGCTGAAGGATCTGACAGTTGGACGACGCCTCGAGTGTGTTGTTCACACACCAGCCACTGCTTTGGCAAGTCGCGGCGATCATAAATCACCGAGCGGTTAGGACGGCGTCAGATTTTCGCCTCGCCGTCACGTTTCGCACTGGGACTCGAAAGAAAGTCACGGAAACTTTGAGCCGCGTTATGATCTCACTCCGACGTGATAATTACGCCATCGCACGTCTCCAAGAGTGAACGAGGCCCTTCTTCTCTCTCTCTCTGTGTAGATCTACTCCTGATGGTTTTCCTGTTATCGGAGCCAGAATTCCACTCGACCCCGGAGACATTAACTCACCTAAATGACTTTTTAGACCGTGATGGATTTGTGCTTAAGTCGTTTCGTTTTATTCCGTTTTTCTGTGGTTCATGTTCAAGTCTACAGCAATAAACGGTCTGGTCTGGTCTCGTCTGCTTCTCCGGTTGGCTTGCAGATGCTGTTTGTCTCATTTCCTCTTACGGACGTTGAGAGAGTTTTAGCTTTTCCACATGATAGACCATGACCTTTTATTTAAATTTTTTTACTAATATTCTCTTACTGTCCTTGACTAACTAGTTTTTTTTGTTTGTTTGTTTTCTTTTGTTTCTCCCCAGCTGGAGTCTCCGGTGTCTACGCCGGCCCCACCTCCGCTCCACCTTTTAGCCTCGGTGGGAAACAGCGACATCGCCTCGCCGTGTGAGCAGCTGATGGTGCGGACACGTTCGGTCGCCGTCAACACGTCCGACGTGGCCCTGAGCACAGAGCCCGAGTGCCTGGGCCCCTGCGAGCCCGGAACGAGCGTCAACCTGGAGGGCATCGTGTGGCAAGAAACCGAGGATGGTGAGGATGCTGTGGCGGGAAAGCAGCACATATATTATTGTTATTTAACTTACAAGTATTTTTTTTTTTGTGTGTGTATGTGTGTGTGTGTGTGTGTGTGTGTACTGGACAATACCAGTCCTGATACTTGAATGAGTGACCATCATCATCATGGTGGAGCATCGTACTTAGCGTCGTGGACGTTAGCGATCGTCCTGTGAACTTTTGTTTGCACTTTGAATAACGGCAGTGTAGCGTTATATTCTGTCAAGTTGTACTTGATATTTTCAGACATATCTTCACAGTTTAAACTATGATGCTCTGATGGTTAGTATCGATTGTTCGATTGTTCAATGCAAATGAGTCCGGGGAGGGTGTCTTCTTATATGATGTCACAACAAGGAGGAGAGAGTCTAATGGGCTGGTGTTATGATCGCTGGCCAATACAGAAATGGAAAAGAGCAAGGATTCTCGAGACCACGTTTTCAAGCGAGCCAGAACGCTCCCCCCAACCCCCTTCCGCTTGCGTGAGCTCACAGACGCCCCTGATTGCCTGTAGAGCCGTGATTAATGTGGGAGCCCGAAGTAACACCTCATCCCTCCCCTCTGAGAGAGCTCGGCCAATCAGCTCTCACTAGACCTCCGGCTGTGAGTGGTTACAGCTTCACCCGGGAATCGAACCAGCGATCTCTGGATGATAGGGCGAGCACTTTACCACTGCACCACTCAGAGGCCCGAGTTACTCGACCTTTAACCGTATCGTTATGTAGATGTGACCAAAGGATTTGCGAAGGAGAGCGTTTTTTTGCACTATGAACAGGTGCTGATGTGTGTGATGTCAGATTTGGTGGACGTTCATCTCCAGTCTGGGTTTAAAGCATCGAACTGGTTTATTATTCTCACTGGAGCTTTCTTTTGTCTGGTGGAAGTTGTTTTTGTATTTTTTTTTAATAGAGCGTTTTAGGAGAAGCATAGTTTAAGTTTTTAATTATAACGTTAATAACGATGTTAAATGATTCTTAAATTTAGTAAAGTCTAAATTTTATGGGTTTTTTTGCACTTCATTGTTTTTAAGCATCTAAGCTTCCAGTTTGATTTTGCACAAACACTCACCCTCAGTATGCCCACCGCTATGTTCTGAGCCTCAGCCTTATAAAGGAACCTCATCAGCATTCACAGCTCATACCTCCCTTAAGTATTTGCTCCCCCCCACACACACATACACCATCGACACACACTGCCTCTGATTCACCTCTTTTTCTTTTTTTTTTTTTCCTCTCCACTTCCACTCAAGTGTGTGTGTGTTCACCAGCCCTGCCTCAGTGCGTTTCAGGAGGGACACAAAAAGAAGGTCGTACATATCACCAGCCTCGGGCGTGTCCGGGCACCGAGGGCCTCCACCTGCTTTAGTCTGCTTAAGGGAGGTAGTTATGGCCTGCTGCTTCCAGCCTCCTCTCATCTGTTCCTCCTCTGGAAAACATGCCTGAGAAGGAGGAGGCCGTCTGCTCGGCATGTTCTCCATTTGATCGTCTTTCTCCAGCTGAGCCAGCGCCGCGTCCACCAGGATGCCTCTGTGTGTTTGAAGTTTGTGGGGTTTTTTTTTCCTCCCCTCCCTCTCGCTGCTGCGGAAGCGAGCAGATCTGTATCTCCATGACTCTGTGTGTGTGGGTGGAAAGTGGAGCAGCGAGATCCGGTGGCAGGGTATCGCTCTGGCACTTTGATACGGTTCACCATTGTGCTCGGCTCCTTTAAGGACTCGCCGCGGGTCTGCCCACATCACTGGCGATCTTGTGTCTCTGTGCTTCCAGTGATGTTTCTGTAAATGTCACCCATGCCAGGAGCTAACCATCCTGCGCTAATGCTTTCTTAAATAGACGGGTTTGTCCTCGTATTATCTTTCATCTGGAAATATTAAACTCTCATTTACATTTCATCGAATTTGAAGCCTTTGCGCTAATCATACAGATTATTGTTTGATCATCCTCAGTCTTATTTACTCTCGGCACACTTAGATGTTTGTCTTTGCTCGTCTACGCCCGTACAGTATGTACAAACAATTTCTAATCCCGCTCTCTGGCGCCATCTCAGACACAACCGGTATCAAATTCAAATCCTCTTATTTATTCATTTATTTATTTATTATTATTATTACCGTCACCACAGTGACGAACAAAGTGGTTTTTTTTACATGCGAACATTTACAATATATTGGAGCTTGTTTTCTGATTGAGTTCAGACTATTTAAATATTTTGAGTCTAAACAGTACTCACACTCTGGCTGTAGAATTTATTTTAATGAACTTAAGAAAAGGCGGATACATAATTTTTCGACATAATCTCCTCGTTTTCAAATACATCCGTCAACATGCTTTCGTATTCTCTCATTAATAATAATAATAATATTCGAGGCGCGAACCACGAATGCACCGCTATCTTCAGTTCTTCATCAGAAGTGAATCTTCGTCCTCGTATAGCTGCTTTCAGGGGACGAAACGGGTGAAAGATCAGGACGATGGAGTGAGATCAGGACTATAGGGGAGGATGCTTTAACACATCAAAGCGAGGGAAGAAAAAAAAAACGTTTTTGAAGTGTGTGGGCAGAAGTGTGCGGACTTGAATCATCCAGCAAAATCGGGACATTCCTGGATAGCAGTCCTCCGAAGTTTAAGCTGCAGCTCTTCAGTGTAATGAGCACTGTTGATTGTTGAACCTTTCTTCCTGATGATGATCCAATACTTCTGGCCTTTGAGAATCCCAGAAAACTTGTAAGCGTTGATGAATTTTCCAGCTCATGATTGACTTTTCCGTTCCGTTCCGTACTCTCAGGCTCGTAGTGATGAATCCGTGTCTCGTCACCAGTAATGATTCTCTTTAAGAAGCTTCCACCTTTCTTAGTATCGCTCCAAATTTCGTTTGCAGATCTCCAAACGCTTCTGTTTATGCTCTTCGGCACCAGGTACACGCTCAGACCACAAAAAACGCAATCCATGATCTTCTCTTGTGCAAACCACAAGCTAGGCATCCACTTTTGCTCACTTTAAGAAAGTCGGGAAAAATGTAATATTGGATCTGGGTATTTATAAAACCGTGATACTTATAGAATCAGCACCGAGGTATCGTAATATCATATCGGCTGGTGACTGCTGATTCCCATCCCTTAATATCTATGATTTTACAGCTCTGCGGACTAAAAGTTTGTTTAAAAAAAAAAAACACCTTTTCATAACATCTATATGTGCCTCGTTAGTTATCATCAGACCTGGCTAACGTTAACTTGAAAGACATTCAGTGAAGGAAACGTTAGCATAACAAAATGTAATAAAGTACAGTGCTTAATCAGTCCACATCTCCAAGGCTTAAATGTAAGCATGTTTAATTGGCGCTAGACGAAATAAGTCACACCCTTCAGCTCCTCCACATCATGGTGAATAGCGTTGTTACTAATTCCATGTGAACCAAAACAAAGACGACGACTCGCTTCCCTCGTCTTAACGATTTTTCCCTGAATACCTCCCGGATTAATAGATTAGCAGCGTCTGTTTGCTCTTCACTGACTCACTTTGAGACTCTCTGGGTTGGACTGCTTTCGGTTCCTGATTGTATACAGAGAGACAGATGAGGGCAATGTTTCAAGCCATCACCATGACACAAATCCCCTTGGCAGGAAGCTGGAGGCGCACCAGGGTCGTGCTGGTGTCTCATCCACCCGTGCATGCTGATGCCTCCAAGTGTCAGCCCTAAATCTTTACAAACTTTATTGCTCTTGAAGAGGAGCCCAGAAACGGCTTGGCGCCAGGGAACACGGACGCGCCAGGAATACTTATGCCAGTATACTGATGTCAGGCCCAGCTTTACACACTGCGCCTTTCCCTGCAGTTCTTACAGCCATTTGAGCTTCATCATTACGCCTCACTGTTTCTTGGTTAATAACTCAGTGGTGTTTTTTCTTCTTCTTCTTTTTATTTTTCAGTACCAGGCTTTGTTTTTTTCTTTTTTTTTTTTTTTAATTCAGCAGCCAAATGCGCACAAAATGTTCTTTTCTTTTCTCCGACCTCATTCCTTCCTTGCGTTCACTGATTGGCTGTAGGCTTTATTAGCCCATCAGGTGTGTTAAATGTGATTGATGTGAAGCATCGTTTCTCAGAATGTAATCCTGGCAGAAGGGGAAAAAAACGAGTTTTGTGACCAAAAGTTTTATGTTCGTCTGCAGCATGCAGGCTGTTTTTTTTTTTGTTTGTTTGTTTTTAGTTTTTTTTCGATAGTAAGAAAACAGCAAGACAGACGTTTGGCGTGACTGCGGTTTAATAATAAGCAGCTTGTGCTAGTTTGTGGTCCAAGGAGACAGTGGTCCAGGAAACTTGATCCGTGTTGGCTTGGAGATCCGAAGGCTTGTGAGTCCACAGGTCAGAGATCACCTGGAGAAATTTGGCACGATGCGAGAGTAACCGCTACCAGAACATCTTTCATGTTGCGAATCCTTCCCCTTTGTCAGGGAGTTGTCTTTTCTGCTTACTGAATATTATTCCTTCTATATAATAAAAAAAAAGTGCTATAAATCAGAAAAGCGTCAGGTTTCTCCAGTTTTGCCGTGTATAAAACCGTAAATGGTTTCGGAGAGACTGTGAATGTTCCCCGCGATGCACCGCAGAGCCGCCGATCCATGAAGGACCAGAGCTCGTATGTTTAACTGCTTCAGAGGTATTTATTAATGGAGTGTAAGAGTCCAGAAGGGCACACGGCAAGCTTCTGTTTCCTCCGCCAAGCCCTTTGAAGGGCACAAGAAGTGAAACAATTGGCCGTTCACCCCCCTGAGTCAGCCCCGGGGCACAGACAGGTGGGTCGGAGGAGCGCCGCTAATGATTCTGGGAGGAAAAACCGGAGCACACTGCTAATGTGCTCCTCCACCGACCCTCACTTTAAAAAGAAGCCGTCAGTAAGCTCTCGCACTCTGTGTACGTGTGCGACATGTGGGAAAACAGTTCCATGTGGAATGTTTTAGGATATTTTACTCATGATGGCATTAGTGCAGGGTGTTTATCAAAGCTGGCCAGGAATGACTGCATTTTGGTACATTTGGCAGCCAGTGGAGCTTGGAGCAAGTGCAAAGTGCGGGAAAAAAACGTCTGTGCGTGATTTAACAGGAGGAACTTGCTCATCTGCTGGATTTCATCTCTCTGACTTTTTGTATAAACCTTTCATCACTTCATTTCTTGTGAAAGATTAAATAGGTGGCGACCGAATGCCAGTTTCACTTAATGGACTAGCATGAAAAATGTACCCCTGATCATTTGCGATGTAGAATATACTGTGTATATAAAAGCCATTATAATTATTGTAGAAATCCTGAGAACAACATTCTCTCCATACCGAAATCGCTAACGGCGCATAAATATAATGTCAGCCGAGCTGATTATTACTGCTCAAACGGGAGCGTGCAATCATAGCAACGCTGTTGTGTCACCCAGACAAGCCCTGTCTATTCAAGCCCTTTGATCCTGTTCTTTTATTCGTCTCAGCTGTTTTTTAGCACAGTAACCCCAGTGCTACCCGGCGCCGCAGCAGAAGCAGGGCTGTGCACTGCTGCAAAGTCAGACATAGGACACCATCAAGCAGTTTTTTTTTTCTCACCCCCTCAAGAAATGACTCCCTCTCCACCTTGCCGCTCTTACCCCGCTGTAATCATAAAGCAGGCAGTAAAAATAAGAAGGTCTCTTTGAGAGCACAACCCTCAGAAACCTCTGTTTGATCTGTTTAAATGGGAACAGCACATCTGCCACATCTGTACTCGAAACGCTGAGATGGGCGAACGAAAGAGCGGCTGCTCAAGAATGAGTCACAAGGTCGAAGGAAGAAGCCTGCTTTAATTGCGGCATCGAGTCTCCGTAGGAATGACAAAGACGGTCGAATTACTCTCCGACTATAATTGAGTATCTTCTCTCGATCTTTTCAGGGATGCTGGTGGTTAACGTGACATGGCGGAACAAAACGTATGTTGGAACGCTGCTGGACTGTACGCGCCACGACTGGGCTCCGCCGAGGTATGTACTTTAAGGGTTCGAATGCAAATGGAAAATGTGTATCCGAAAGTTACAGCAACTTCTTCACTCCTTAATACAGGATCAAAATGATGTTTGATTACATACGCAGGATGCTCTAAATAGGTACATTTATTTTCTAATAAACTAACTCGGTTCATTTAATCAGTCTATCCATCCAACCTCCGGTTAATCCGAGCTGACCGCGATGAGAACGGCAGTAGAGTCTTGATTAGATCCACGGCTTTGCTTAACCCTTCCCGAACAGCTCTGAAAAGCACAACCAGTGCCTGTCTGTCAACTCTCCTTAGACACGGGTCCCTCCCTCCACTGGAGCCCGAGTAAGCCAGGTGTATCCCACACACTTCATCTTAAACCTCAGGGAGGAGACCAGACACTCTGCTCAGAGACAAGCTGCAAAGGATAAGAATAGACACAATCTCTCTAGCAAGAGACAGAAATCCAAATGTGTCACCAATCTGTTTTCACCCTTCAGTGATGAGGCACATTAACATCGTGTTCGTGTACTCCGTAATTGCTTGACATCAAAATCGTTTATGACGATTTATTCATTTGAATAAGCTTTGCTTTTGCGAGTTAAAACATGCACGGCAACAAAAATTAGCAAATCCATTTCCATTTGCGTTGGCCTTAAACTGTTAGTATCTTCTAAGAGAATAAGCCTATCTAAATAAACACAACAAAAATGACTTTTACAGAAACTGTTAAATTCTTAAAGCAATTATAAAGAGGGGTTTTTTTTTGTTTGTTTGTTTTTTTTGTTTGATCATCTTAATTGCCTAAAAAACTCTTGCTATGCAAGGATGGAAAATTATTTTGCCAGTTCAATATTACACCAATTGTTTTCCTACCTATGCACACGTTTTATAGCTCGCACCTTTTTCGACTAATCTTTAGGTTCTGTGAATCCCCCACGAGCGACTTGGAGATTAGGCCTGGGCGTGGTCGAGGAAAGAGGATGCGTCCCAACAGCAACACCCCAGTCAACGAGCACAGCAACTCCTCTGACAACAAGGGTAGCAACAATAGCAAAACCAGAGCTGGCTCTAATAGCAAGGCTCGACGCGGCAGTCAGAACTCCTCGGAGCGAAGGACGCCACCCAATAGCAACACGGAGGATATCAAAGCCAGCCCTTCGTCGGCCAGCAAGCGGAAGAACAAGCCAGTTTCCGACATGGAGCCCAACTCTAGTTCCGAGGACACAAAAGGCAACAAGCGTATGCGCACTAACTCCAACAGTGTAGTCACCTCGGGACTATCGATCCCCACCATTAAGTCAGAGTGTCTTCCACCTCCACTGGACCGTAATTGCCCCTCACCAGTACTTATAGACTGCCCTTATCCCAACTGTAACAAGAAGTACAAGCACATTAATGGACTGAAGTATCATCAGGCCCGTGCTCATAACGACGACGATATTAAGCTGGACATGGATGGGGACAGTGAGTATGGAGAGGAGTCCTCTCTCCACCCTGAGCCAGCTAGCTGTAATGGCGCCTCAGTTTCCCATAAAGGGTCTCTTTCACCAGCACGCTCAGTCACTCCAAAAGGAAGAGGTTTTGATGCGCATAGTTTATCTCCTTCGCCAGGGAAATTTGGCTCCAAGCCCAAGAAGAAGAACGGAGAAGCTGATGCAGAGGCTTGCGGCATTCCCATGGATGGCTGCGAGGATGGGCCTTCCCTCACTGATGATGCCAGTAATGATGGCATGGAGGACAAGAAGTCCAAAAAGTCCAGCACCAAGCCTGATAAGCTGGCCCAGAAGAACATGAAACCCTCCAGGCAAATGGCCCCAGGCATGCCCTCGCAGCAAATGTACGCTCTACAGCCAACACCGTTCAGTTCGGGGAGTCCCAACCATCACCCAGGAATGAGTTCGATGATCCAAGGAATTCCCAAAAGCCCCCAGCTTAAAGGTATTCAGCCAAAGCCAGGTGTGCCTGGAGACTCGTCCCCTATGAACCAGGTTCTAGGGAGCTCCAAGGACAAAAAGAAAAAGGACAAGAAAAAGAAGGAGGCTGGTAGTAAAGAAGGAGACAGCCCCAAACCTTCAGGGAAAAGCGGAAAAGCAGAGGAAGGGAAGAGCCCTTACTCTGAATCCTCTGATCCTGGCAGCAGAAGTGAAGGTCATCTCAATGGTTCCTCTGATCTTCACCAGAGTCGCTTAGCGAGCATTAAGGCTGAGGCAGACAAGATCTACAGCTTTACAGACAACGCTCCCAGTCCATCGATTGGTGTAGCTAGTCGTATGGACAGTAGTGGGCAGCCTCTCACTCCTCTCCATGTTGTTACTCAGAATGGGGCCGATAGCTCTTCGGTGAAGACGAACAGTCCTGCATACTCCGATATCTCTGATGCCGGAGAAGATGGTGAGGGAAAAGTAGAGGGTGTAAAGACTAAGGTAGAAGATCAGTCTGTGAGGGAAGGAGCCAAAAAGGCCCTCTTTCCATCTCAGGCAGCCAATAAAGATTCACCTTATTATGCTAACTATGACAATTACTACTCTCCAAACTACACTCACCCTAGCCCTGGTGGTGCTAGTACCGGTGGTACACTGCCAGATGCCCAAACCGTAAAGGTAAAGAAAGAGGAAGACCAAGATTTAAGTGAAGACAAGGCAAAGCCGGAGTTCCAAGAGGAACGTAAACCAGATGCTGCCTCCAGCCAGCCGCAACAGCAGCAGCAGCAACAGCAACAAGCCTCGGTCATCCAGCAACGACCCAACATGTATATGCAGCCTATTTACTACAGTCAATACTACGTTCCCCCTTATGGTTACCACGACCAGATGTATCACAACCATCTCATGAACACTAATCCAGCCTATAGGCAGCAGTATGAAGAGAGGCAGAGGGTGATGGCAGAGCAGCACAGAGCAGCCAAAACCGAGGCAGGCATAAAAGAAAGGGAAGCCTCTATGAAGGATGACTGGAAACAGAAGGGTCCTGTTCCCCCTGGACTCACAAAAGCCCCCAGTCTGTCTGACCTGGGAAAGCCACAGGTGCCCAGCAAGCAGAGGGACTCTGAGCCAGTCAAGTCTGTCATCATCCCCAAAGGGGAGGAGGCTAAGCTCCAGCCCCAGCAGGCTGAAGGTTTAAAGGTGAAGCTCAGCGAAGGTGGCCATCACGGCAAAGACGACGCCAATAAACCGGGAGTAGAGTCGGCCAGGCCAAGCATGGAGCAGTCGGTGTGGTACAGACAGGTAAGGAGCATCTCGCTGTTTAATTTGTTGTAATAATAGATTTTGAATTTACTGGGATTTATCTCAAAGAAATGTGTGACTGTATTCCCTAGTACCCTGAGAACCAGAGGCAGGTCGAGGAGGAACGAGAACGTGACCGAGAAAGGAAAAGCAAAGACGAGAGATCGAGGACTAAGGAGTCGAGTGCCAAGGAGGAGAGCAAGGAGAGCAGCGACCGTTCATCCGGTCCTACCTCCGAGGACTATCGAGGTTCAGGGAAAGACCCTCGGTCAAACGCTCACATGCCTTTTTCCTCCGCACTGACTCAGCAGCAACCCTATATGCACTACATGCATGGATATCCCTATGGGCAGGGCTATGACCCCAACCATCCTGGATACCGAGGAATGCCATCAGTCATGATGCAGAACTACCCAGGTATGAAGTAGTCATCAGAAGCATGATGCATGTGCAGAGGTATACTTAGGATAGCAAGCACTGCACAACACCAGTGCTTATAAGGACAAGGACTAATCACCATCTAACAGCTATTTTTCATGCTGTAGCAAGTTTTTTTCTCCTCTCTCTCTCTCTCTCTCTCTCTCTCTCTCTCTTACTCTCTTCTATATTTCTGCACTGCATAGCATTTGGCAGCAAATCAGGGTGTGAATGCAAGCCAGCAAAAATAGCTTTATAGCAACACATTTACTAGCCGTTGGATCGGGGCCACATACTGTGCATTGTTGTTTCCATTGACATTAATGCCGCTTGTGTCCATAACTCAAAGCTGCTAGAAACTTTCTCTCTTCGCTCTTCATGAGCCAAATTTATAAGATGGTTTTAGTTTTATTGTTTGCAAACAAGTAATGTTTAAGCAAAGCAATTAACGTTTGAAATAAAAGGGAAAAAAATGCTTCGTGAGGCTTTTTTTTTTCCCCCGTCAGATCTCGTGCCAGGCTCACTTTGTGTTTTAGTACCAGTACATTGGCAGTGATGTAGGCAGATGAAATTTTGGTTTTCTGATCTGAATCTAACATTATTTCTAATATTGATCATTAGGGATGGAGGGAAAAATCTCCATTGATGTGCTGTGATTGTTTTGAGTGGCGACTTACAGTATGTATCGCCACACATTTATATACACTACCGTTCAAAAGTTTTAGAACAATTGCAAATTTCTTTGTTTTTGTTTACTGATTTATTTTCTACATTCTACAACAATACTGGGGATTTCAAAACTATAAAATAACATATGGAATTAGGTAACAACAAGAAAAACAACAGTTAGTTGTTATTTTAAGACACAGAGGTCAGTCTTTCTGTAATAGTTCTTGCAAGA
>JAQQZS010000007.1:22877457-22895735 GCA_030068045.1 Platyallabes tihoni | reverse complement strand
AACAGTTGATGTTAATTGATGTTAATATGGAGTCCAGGTAGTTATTGGAGGCTCAGGTAGACTTGTAGGAAATTCCATATATGTACAGTATGTATGTTCTGTTTTACTTGGACGTGGTATTTGGATTTGTGCTTTCATTACTCAGATGCATCATGAGCTTTAAAAATCTTTAGAATATCAAGTAAACTCTGTGATCCTGGACTTGGAGGACATCCTTTAGCCTAAATGTAAAATATATGGTATGTGAACTCATTCTCATGAGGGACAATAATTCAGTAATCAATTCCTCTACAATGGAGGCAAAAAGAAAAAGATGTCTTTGAGCGAGCACTATGAACCAAATTTGGAAAACTAATAAATAAATGAAAGGAAATTCTATTTTTAAAAAATGCTTTTTAAAAGGTAAAGCTGCGAATGACTTGTGAGAAGTACGGATAAGATCTTTTCTGGTCTTTAAGGAGCACAGATAAGCACGCAGAGACCACGGGGATGCTTCTTCCGCCTCATACCTCCCAAACGACTCCACGCTATCGGGATTATCCCCTGTGTCCTCAGCCAGTGCCTCACAACAGCTCCTTTGTTTTCACTTGATGCGATTTGCAAGCGTGCACGCTGGCTAGGTTACAAAGTGAGCACTAAACTCCACGCAGCTGCTTCCTGTGGTGTTAAAGTCACAGCTCTTGTATTCACTCAGAGGATGGAGCTGAGGGGAGATGTATACACACACTTTTCTGAATTGTCCTCCACCAACACCACCACCACCACCACCTACAGTCCATAGCGGAGCGCCTGAATAACTCCCAGCCTCACGCTGACTCTGAGTCTGCAGCAGGATTCGCACTCATGCGGGCCCCACGCAGCATCTGCTTCTGATAAACAGCAGAGAAGGAGTCCAGGTTCACGGAGCCTGAAACTATTTAGACGGTTTAACATTTGTTTTATTTTGTTTTGTTTCTTATATAAAGAATATAAAGATGTTTGGCTTGGATTTAAGTACTGGATTGAAGGATGGATTCGACAGACAGCTAGAATAAAAACTCATGTGAAAAAGCATGTGCATACATCCTTCTTTTCGTGGTATGATCACGCATCACGCGTTTTTGGAAGCTAAGAAACCTTATAGTTCATGAAGATAGCTATTCGCAAGAGCGGTCTGTCTTGAGTTTTTGTAGATCCAGACCGCAAGAAAATTTATTTATCGAGGGAAGTTTTGGTTCATATCGTTTTATGGAGGTTTGTATTATTTACAGTCCTCGTGTGCAGCATGTTCATGCACGCCAGAAGTTTAAATCAACTAGAGGTACTAGACCAGCTATTATTACTGTCATAAGGCGTCTGGGCCGGGACCTTTGGGCTCAGATGTAATGCATGCAAGCGTGTTGGACGCAACTCCATCTAAAGCACAAAGAGTTTCCAGAACGTAAACCATGGTTGTGTTGAATTAAAAAAAAAATAATCCTGTTGCAGCCTTCCAAGCTAAATTGAACTCTGTAAACATTTTACTTTCACAGAAAACAAATTTGTTTCTTATGTATATTTTATCACATGTTAAACTATTCCAACTCTAACACCGTACTCGGCTCTTTAACATCTACTCACTCGTAAGCCTAAACGTGTCGGATATATTATTCTAAGAATGTTCAGAATGCTTCGATAACCTTAATTTTAGTTTAGCAGAAATAATTTCTAACCCCAAAACATTCCCACCTTCAGTGGAAACAACTTGCTTTTACTGTGTGTGAAACTCAACAATCATTCCCTGGCCCTCATGCTGTCTTTGAGTGAGTCTGAGTGCGTGTGAGTCTGAGTGCGTGTGAGTCTGAGTGCGTGTGAGTCTGAGTGCGTGTGAGTCTGAGTGCGTGTGAGTCTGAGTGCGAGTGCGTGAGTGCTGAAGCAGGTTTAATTCTCTCACACACACACACAATCAGAACTGCAAGATGGATGTACTACTGTATAGTGTTGTTTTTTTGGTGGGGGTTATTTCGTTTTTTCTCCCCTGGACTCTATAAAGACCAGCAGTAGATTGTCTGTCTTTCTTTCCCCTTCTTCTTTTTGTTTAGCCCATGCCTAAGTGGTTTGTGTTGAATGGTTTTCACTGGGATTAGGGTTAACCGTTCTGACCGCTTAAAAGTTACAAGAGCTTCTGTTTGTTCAGCCGGGAAGCAGGAGCGGCTTTACCTTGCAGGGCCAAAGCTCTCACGTGGATTTGACTCTACAGTAGCAATCAATCCATGCTGGTAAGAGCGGTGTCATAGATTTTTTTTTTTTCTTCAGCTAGGCGAAGCTGTGGGAAGAAAGTGATCTAAAAGAACTTAAATCTTTCAAAGCTCAAAGTCAAATGAAAATTATTACACATTTTTCTTCCTGTAAAGTCTCAGCTGTAGTGAGAATTTACTAAACCACAATATACATACGGCGAAACCATTTTTGAACCTCCAATTTCAAAGCATTAAACATTAGGAGATGTCTTTCTGGCTTTCTTATAAGTCAATTCAGAAAGTCTGTCCCTGTAAAGAGGGTCTGGATTGTTTTAGTGTCATCTAACTTCCTACAAAAACTGCTGATTATGGACAACAGAATATGATCTCGCATGGAGCATGAGACATCTGTCTCCGTGTTCCTGTCCTCCATATGGAGATGGACAGGCTCAAAGCTGCACTGCCAGTGTTCAGTAATATAAAATCATATTATGCCTTCGGGTAACAGTTGCTCCTTCTACCATGGACTGTTTTGTTCTGGTCATCGTCAGGCAAATCGTGTGATCCTGGTAGATGGTGTTGCCTTCACACAGCTCCAGAGTTAGCATCAATGTGGAAGTTTGTGTGTCTTCCCTTTGACCATGTGAGGTTTCCTCCGGGTTATCCGGCTTCCTTAAGCACATGGTTGGTAGCTTCCTGCAGAAAGTTCCCTGTGACGATGGCTTTGGATCCATGGTGACCCTGAGCAGACCCTAAAGCTAACAGATGAGAGAGTTATGCGTGTAACACCGTGATGTATATAACAGATGATCCTTAGTCTGGATCTCCCAGGCCACATTCCCGTACCCTTGTAGTGAGGTGTTGAAGAGCCGAATGGCTTTAGGGACAAAGGATTTCCTAAGTCTGTCCATGTAGCAGCTTTGTGACAGAAGTCAGTGGTGTGCAGTGGGTCGGTCATGATGGACAACATTTTGTTTAGTCTTGTGCTCTCCACCACTTCCTCTCGAGAGACCAGCTTCAAGCTAACCACCAAACCAACTCTCACTTTGTCCAATCGGGTGGCATCAATGCTTTTGAGACTACCTTCCCAGTATGTTACCGCATAGAAATGTACACTGGCGATGACCGATTAATAAGACAACAACAGGAGCTTATTACAGATGATGTAAGATACTAGTCTCCTCAGGAAGAACAGCCGGCTCTGACCTTTCTTAGACAGATGGTCAGTGTTCACTGCCCAGTCCAGTTAGTCATCCAGCTGTAGCCCCAGGTTACCTGAATTATAGGACGTGAATTATAGGATTGATGAAGTAAATCCTGATTGGATCGTGTTACCCTGAATATCTCCATAAGCTGACAGAAAACCACTTTGCAACAGCTGCAGTCCAGCTTTTCAGCACCATCAGTATGGGTTTCATTAACTATACTTATGGGCTTAAATTGTCTGCCTGGCCCCCATGCGCATGCAGCTTTGAAGCTAAGTGTTAAATAAATTTGAGAACGTGTCCGCTTCGGGATCAGTGTTCATGCATGTTCATTTTCTCCCCCTTCAGGGAGAGCAGAAATGGACGCTCAGGGAGACAAAGTCGACTGTCTTCCAGCGGTCCGATCGCAGATGAAGATGGGATCTTCATCAACTCAACCAGCAGTAAGCTCCTAGAAAGAGCACATGGCATTCTGATGTAAGATTTCTGATTCTGTTTTTTTTTTTCTTTTTTCTTTCCTGTTTCCGCACGCATTCCCCAGTACAGCTTTTCTCAAACATGGAAATTAAAGCCCAGCACCAAATCTTATAAACAAAACCAGCTCGCTTTTAAATTCTGTAGTACTGTAAGAACCTCTGCAGTGTGACCGCAGTCTGATCTGCAATCAATCATATCCTTTTTTCTTTTTTTTGGTTTTGTTTGTTTGTTTGATTTAACCCCTTATATGCAGGAGGAACAAAAACTACAAAATGAAACCCAGTCTTCCAAAGGTGAATATTACAGAAATACAGACTTTAGTAATCCTTTAATTATTGTTTTTTTTTTTTTTTTCTTTTTTGCGAATATCCTGTTGATTAGTTTGTTTGTTTTTGCGTGCTGTAGCACCTGCTGGATGTGAAGTCTCTAAAGTATCTGAGCAACCTGACACTGCACGATCGGATCACCAAGTCCCTGCTGCACCTCCACAAGAAGAAGAAACCTCCAAGTATTAGTGCCCAGTTTCAGGTTTGTGTGCCCTTCACGCCCCCCTCCCCACATTGTTGTTGTTGTTTCCTGCACTATTCTTGGCTGTCCTCAATCGTTTTACCCCATACGTACTTATGAGCCTCAAACTAAATAATTACGTAAATTCTTTTTCTTTTTTTTTTTTAATCCTGTTCATTAACGTTACTCAGTGCCGTTCCAACTGTTCTTCGCTCGTCTACTATTTCAACCACACTTTACTTGTCTGTTCAGTGTAGAATCAGAGAAACTTCCGTTGCATTAAGCAGCTCGATCTGCTTTTATTCTTTATGCCCAGTTTTTTTACAATTACACAGGATTCTGATTTCTCATTCTTAGAGAGAAACGCACCGGAGAGCCGTAAGCACCCATTGCTGTGTGTAATCACGCAACGTCTGGCACCGATCCTGCACAAATGTGTGTATGACCTCATTTCCCCCACATCCTGTTGTGGGTCTGATTTAAGCTCTATTTGGAAGAAGAGAAAGTAAATTCCTGACCACCAAAATAGACGCTTTTCCTTCCTCTCTTCAGTTCAGACACTGGCACACACACACACGCTTGTACACGTACACGCACACATGCTGAGGGCTGAGCTGAGGCCCGGATATGTGAGTAATGTCTCCCTGGTTCCTTTGTCCTTCAAGATGAACTCTGTCTCAACTCACAGGAAGTAAATGACGTACACCAGCCCACGGCGATAGCACTCTTAACACCACTGTCTGTAAAGTCATTACTTTAAAATGAAGCCTGTGTGCACGTCATAAAACCATCAACACGCTTCGAGGGGGGAAGAAAACGTGCTCGAAATATGTTACACATGAGCTAAACTCGCACTCGAATGACGTCACAGTCGTAAATCTTGTTTTCTCCAGGCATCTCTCAATAAGCTGATGGAGACTCTCGGCCAGTCTGAGCCTTACTTCGTTAAGTGCATCCGATCAAACGCAGAGAAGGTACATTCGCCCACTACCACTATTTTACTACTAAATGTTTTAGGGGGAAAAAAAAGAAAGGAGGTGTTAATTTTCCTTTATCTGTCTCTTCTTGTTAAGCTGCCCTTGAGATTTAACGATGCTCTGGTGCTGAGGCAGCTTCGCTACACAGGCATGCTGGAGACTGTGCGCATCAGACAATCAGGCTACAGCATCAAATATACCTTTCAGGTATTTATACACACACACACACACACACACACACACACACACACACACACGTGCACAGACACATACATACTTTCACTATCTCTCCCTCTCTCTCTCTTTTTTTTTTTTTTCTCCTCGAGTCCATAAAACGCTCTTAGAACAACCTCTGGAAATTGGGTTGAACTTTTCTTCCTTTGTTGAGGTGGGGTATAAACTTTAGAAAATGTGGATAATTTCCTGTGTTTGGTCATAACCCCGGTATCCAAGGCTGAGATCACTCTTTCCACTCTTTCCTGTGCCTAGGTGTGGTCACTGAGCGTGAGTTATTAATAATAATAATAATAATAATAATATTATTATTGGCGTCACTTTACATCTTGTACCAGGAGGTCAAAAATGTAATCAATTTAAAGCTTGTGTTTTTAGTGTCGGGATCATTTTTAAGACGTGCCTACAGTACAAGGCATCAAGACTAATAGAACATGAAAATGGTGCTTTAAGTAATATATAATCATATGTGTTTTTTTTTTTGTTTTGTTTTTTTTTTTTTTAGTAGTCTTAAGTTTTTAGTAATTTTGCTGGGACGTGTAGACGTCACATGACCGTTTGTTATGGCTCAGCGGTTAGAATATCGAACTCGTGATCGCGAGATTTTGTTCCAAAGTACAGAATTCTATCATTTCTAAACAGCTACTGACTGAGATGCCTACAACCAAACGCACTGGAAGTAACTAAATACTAATAACTACTAAATACTAATATTTAGTAATAATACTAATATGTCCACTGGAGAGATTGTGAATATATCGGTAGAAGGATGCTGAGGTAGAAACTGCCAGGCAAGGAGGTCTAGAGGAAGACCAAAGAGGAGATTTATGGATGCAGTGAGAGAGGACATGAAGTTAGTTGGTGTGAGAGAAGAGGATGCAGAGGATAGGGTTAGATGGAGGCAGATGATTCGCTGTGGCGACCCCTGAAAGGGAACAGCCTAAGAAGAAAGACTAAATACTAATATGAAAAAATTTGCAGTGTCTGCAAATATTGTGGGAGAGATGCCTTATGGTATAATATATGTTTATTTGTTTATTCATTCATATGGTCCATTTTCCTCAGTCTTTAAATGTCCAGTTTTTGCCCACTGTAAAGTAGCCCCTGATTCCTGGTTTTGGCTGACAGTATCTGAGGTGTAGAGCCTTTGTTGACCCTTGAACTTTAATCCGTTGTGCGTTCTGAGATGTTTTTCCGCTCACAAAGTTTGTATTATGGTTATTTGTGTCGCTCTAAGGATAGTCTGTAATTTCTAAAGTACTCACAAACAAAAAATATATGAAGGTTGATGGGGTTCATACCAGAGATTCCAGTGTCCAGTGAGTTTAGATTTCGATGACCTGTTAATCTGTAATCATTTTAAAATAGGCTCTTGGCTAATAATATATTTTAGGGGGTAATATATTTGGCTTTCAGCGAGCCCCACAAGCCATGTGCCCAGACGAGTCCAGACGATATAGCCGAATTAAACTGTTTTCATCTGCAGTCCGGTAAGTCCCCCGGCTCAGGAGTGACATGGTGACTTTATTGCCGAATGTCTGGACAGTGTGCTCACCTCGGCAGTTTGACCTCCTCCACAGCCTCTCTACTGTTCCTTATGAACGCGGCTTACAATAATTACATACACAGAGCATGCATCACTCGTGCCGTCCCCGCCCCCTACCCCATACCCGCCCCCCCTCCTCTCTAGCCCACGAAGAAGGAAGCTTGTGTTCCTTTCAGCAATAAGATAAATGTTTTTCTAATCATCTTAACTGCTTTGAATATGTCTTATCTTCACAGCAGGGGCTCTGTGAACAGCTTAAACAGCTGTATGTCATATAAATCATGTCCCATAAGCAGATAAAATATCTGTCAAGGTTCATTTTCTATTCCGTTCCCTCAGGAGTTTATCCGGCACTTTCACGTGATGCTACCCGAGGACGTACAGGCCATGCAGGAGGACATCCAGCGCTACATCTGCCAGACGGACCTCGCCCCCGATGGCGTTCAAGTGGGCCACACGATGGTATGACTCCACCTTTCAGTATTCGATGAACATAGCGAAACCGTTACCGTAGTGGAATTTAATTTCTTTTAATTTAAGTGAATCAGGTTTCCAAGTGACCGCAACCCATAGCTGTAGCATGACACACAGTACACGCTTTTATTAGTCGCATTCCTAGAGAGTGTGTTGGTCACCAACATGGTGTGTGCGGGCCAGGTGTTCATGCGTGAGGTGGCGCGGCAGAGACTGCAGGATCTGCTCCATCAGGAGGTGCTACGGAGGATCGTCAATCTCCAGCGGCGTTTCCGAGCTGTGCGCGAGAGGAAGATCTTCCTCAGGATGAAACACGCGACCCGCCTCATACAGGTAAGGGCTCATGTCTCTAAAACGGCACAGCTTTGCTTGATGGAACAATAATAAATATGGCTAAAGTGGAGAAAAGTTCTATGGAAATGTAAATATCGTACTAGCAATCAAAACCTTTTCAGCGTGATGTGTTATTGTAATGTCAATCCTTTGAGAAATCAAATCATTTTAAGTATTTCACTCATATTTTATTCAGACACTAATGCATTTAATTTTATTTCTTTTCCAAATTACTGCCTCTAAAAAAACTGATGGAAGGATGCCTAAGAAACATTACTTCTGCACAAATATGCTGCCTATCTGTAATGTTTATAATAATTAAAAAAACAATAATACATGCCCAGATGTTAAGGGCACTTTTACATCTATTAGTCTTGTTGCAGAGCCTTACTGCTCAATTCAATTCAGTTTTATTTATATAGCGATTTTTATAATGGCCAAGAGCGACAGCAGCAAGGGGCGGGGGGGGGGGGGGAGAATCCTCATTTGGGTGATTATCAGATAGATTGATCTGTAGACATACTGCGTGTTCAGCGGCTGGACGTTCAGTATAACAGGAGACGTGTTTAAGTTAATATGAAGTACAGTTTCGTTATTGGAGAATAGGATACATTACAGTTTCTCTACACTGGAACTGAGAGGCACAGATCTTTTCCAACACAAAACCTGGCATCAAACCCACGGAACACCTTTGGGATGAACTGGAACTCCGATTGCACCCCAGACCTTCATCTAACGTTAACTCAATTCAATTTAGTTCAATTCAGTTCAGTTCATTTATATAGCGATTTTGACATTGGCCATTATCACAAAGAACAGAATAAAAAAATGTTTTTTGACTCAAAAGTGAGTTTAAAAAGTGTGAGGAAATAAGTATAAATTATAATCAGTTAAGCAACCAGTCGCTCCACTAATAATAAGCTTTCCTTCAGTGATCCGAATGCAGTAATGGACAAATCTATGCTCACATGCATAGAGTCCGCACTACATACAGTAATTTAATATATAAGGAAAGAGATTGCCTGAAATATTATTTTGAACCTGCCTTTTTTTTCTCATTTGTGTTAACTGTCCAAACATCCAGAATGCATTGTTTTTATACAGTGCTACAGCTCAGCCCTTAGGCTCATTTTGTGTATTGCAGTTGCACAAAAAAATAAATAAATGCTGCTCGAGACCCAAAACACATGGCATGCTTGAGTCAATTCCTGCAGTCATGTTTGATTCAGCATTAAAATGCTTTCTCACGGCAATTGACTCGTCTAGAGTTAATTTGGGCGGTGTTATTTTGGCGCAGCACAGAATGTGATGTTTTCTCACCTGCAGTAGGGTTCGTTTCAAACGGACTAATAACTGTAAATCCCCTGAAAGCACCCGATTTGCATTATTTCTCTAACGTACAGGATTGGTGCCGGAGCATCCAGGCCAAGCAAAGAGACGAGCAGCTACAGTATGATGATAACGTCAGACAGGGGGCAGCAATCTGCTTACAGTCAGCCTGGAGAGGATTCCAAGAGCGCCGCAGATTCCTGATGTGGAAGGAAGCAGTAGCGGTAATCCAAAGAAACTGGAGACTGTGCTGCTACAGACGCGGTCAAGCTGCTGTCATCATCCAAGCCGCCTGGAGAAGCTACAAGACCAGGGGGCAGTACCTCCATCGACGTCATATCATCATTCTCTTCCAAGCAGCGTGTCGAGGTTGTCTGGTAAGGCAAAGGTAAGCGAGTCTTCTCAGTACAGAGACCTGCTTTGTTTAGACGTGTTGCTCAACAATACAGGACCCTAAAATATCCTGGATCAGTCCAATCCGTGGCCTAAGCTTGTTCGTGCCCAGATCTTATTGGTAGTTGGCCAAGCAGAAATCTCCGGGTTTATAGAAACACTTCAGCACTGAGCAGGAGCAGTTTGTTGGGAGAAGTGTAAAGTTGTTTTTGGTCCTGTTTCAGTTGGGTAAATGTTTATATTATGCAATTCTTTTAAGTTTTTTTTTTTAATTAGTGGAAGTGTTCTTTCAGTCTTTCAACATCCTCAGCAGCTGTCATCAGTCTTTTTGGTATCTTTCAAACATATAGGTTCGGGGAACTGAAAGAGCAGAAGTTGAAGGACACACAGCTGCTGAATGGACAGACAAGCCCATCATCTCCAGAGGAAGAAAAACTAAAGATCATGGGTCTGGATGTGAGCATGTGGGAGGACCGTTCTTTCGAGGACCGTTCTTTTGCTCCCCAGGAAGAGTTGCATCAGAAGGGTAAACAGATGCAAGGAGAAGAGACAGAAGCACAAGCTCAAGTGATGATCAGAGAGCGAGCACGCCCATTCGATGACTCCAGCACGGGCCTGAAAACACGGGCTAAGAGAGAAAGCCGGCGTATGCGGGAGTTGGAGCAGGCCAAGTTTAGCCTGGAGCTTCTTAAGGTGCGTTCCACAGGGGGAACATCCCCATCCGAGGACAGGCGCTGGTCTGTGGAGTTCCCCAGTGATGGTGCCCTGTCACCTCAAGGCACTCCAGATAGTCAAAGCTCGAAAGGAAGCTTTGAGCTGGTTAGTATGGATGACTATGCAAAAGAAAAACCTTCATGTGATGAGGTGGGGGACATTAACTCATCTTTTTCAGCACCTCCCCTACATGAAGTGCTCCCTAGCAGCCCCAAGCTCGCACCTCCCCCTGAACCTCAGTCGCCTGCCATTCTCAAAGCCGAATCAGACAATCTTCCTGCTTTGTCCAAACTGGAGAACTCTCTTCCTACTTTCTACATTCCTCCACAAGAGAAGAACTCTGTATTTGCAAAGTCTAGTATGAACTCATCCGCCTCACAGCATCAGAGTCCAGGAAAGCCAGTAAAGGACGGAAAGCCGTTGTCGCACAGACCGGTTGTGGTTGTGATTAGCATGCAGAAGGACAGCTTGCCTGATGCCTTGTCTGATTTGAAGCCACCAGATATAAGAGACAGTTCCGTTCAGACCAGTGAGCCTCCCAGCCCGGTGCACGGTGAAAGAACCACCAGGTCCATGCTGGAGAGGCTCGAGAAGCTCAATGAGGCCAAACAGGAGCGGCAGAAGCACCAGCAAGAGCAGAATGAAAGGGAGATGATGGAGCAGATCCGGCAACAGAAGGAGATCCTGGAGAAGCAACGCAAGGACTTTGCCCATATTGAAAGAGAGATGTTTGAGAAGCAGAGAGGCGAGGCCCTGCAAAGGATTGAGCAAAGTAGGCAAGAAAGATCCAGAAAGGCCTCAGACAGAAGTGTTCCTATAGCACAGCCAGAGCCTGATCTCATCTCACAACAAACAAAAGACAAACAGGGTACACCGTCCAAAACAAGAGAAAGACCAAAGGGCAAACAGAATGTCTCAGATGGATGGTCTCCAAAACTTACCTTAGACTCTCATCAGGTTGCCCCCAAAGAAGCCCAAAAGAAACCACCTACCTCAAGTGTCAACATTAACATGTCCGAGCGACGTGGAGATATTTTTTTTTCTCCCAAGGACAAAGTTTCCTTCTCGACGTAAGTATCAGACTTTTTTTTTTTTTTTAAATAGCATGCTGCCGTTCCAAAATAGTAGAAACTAATTTAGCGGAAACTTAACAGACACCTGTGTTACAGGTTTGAAAAGGAAATTACCGTTAGAGGGAAGTCTGGGGGAGTTCAGAAGGAGGCCAGAACCTCAGATATCAAATTCCTGAAGCCTCTCAAAGGTCGTGAGGTGAGACAGGAAAAAAAAAAAATCTTAAGCAAATGACTGTTATATTCGACACCACTGGCTTTGTATAGTGTTTTAAATCCTCAGGAATTTCTATTGTTTTTACCCATGAGTGCAATTTTGTATGTAATGTAAGAACTGTTAAGGAGAGACCATCTTGGATGACGGGAGCACCTGCTTACACAGCGGGGTTCGTCACAGGAGCATTTTTTTACTTGTGTTGTTATTGTTTGGTTGATCAGGTTGCCAGACCAGGCCATAAAAAAGCCCGCATGGCGCGGACACGCTCAGACTTCCTGACCCGCGGTTCAAATCCTCCCGGGGAGGGGGAGTCAGAGGAGGAAGAGTACGATGAGACCCCTCTGTCCATTGGCCCACCCCTCCCCAAGCAGGACTCAGAGGGGGGGACACTAGACGCATGTCACAGTGATTCTGAAATGGTAATTAAACGGCCCACGCTTCCCAAAATCACGTTGCCCTCTTACGGCGCCAGACCCGACAGCGTGGTTTCTCTCTACAGCTAACCTACAGAATCTCCTAGACCTTCTGTACTCACCGCTTAAAGAGCTGCCGCACTGTGGATTTCACAGTGTACACTGTAATCCAGGAAACATTTCTTGAAAATCATCCTCATCTGTGATGGCAGAAACTATTTACTTTTTATTTTTTTTAGAATATCTAAAATGTGATGGACACAAACCCAAAAAAAGATGACAGACACAAACCCAAATGATTTCTCAGACCAGTTATTAGTTTTGAGTACTGTAGATTGTGATCTGGGCATTGTTGTACATCTCAGCCACACAGATGTGGATTAAACCAAGAGTGTTTCCTCTTCTGACTGTTAAAAACCCGTTTTAACCCAACTGTGCTTTACATTCTGATTATTGCACTAGATTAGACAGTAACCATCATAGTAGCTCTGAGTTTGCCCGCGATCTACGTTAGTCTGAGATTCTCGCGACTCAGCACCACTGCATGCTCTTTAGACGCCGACTGTTTCTCTGTTCCTCACCGGTAGTTTCCTATAAGCGCCAGGAGCAGGATGGTGTCTCTGGTATCTCCTTTGGCCTTCCCTTACCCTGTAGATTTATTCACAGCCTCTCACCATCTTTTATCTTGTCTTCTGTTGCTTTCACGCTTTTTCCAGCAAATGTTTCTCATTATATTGAATTGTAAGTTCTTTGAGTGTCCATTTGTTCATTTTGTATTTAATGGAATACTCCAGTGTTTCAAGTCACTTTGGATAAAATGCCATACTGTAAATGTAAATGTTTAAATCTTTTCAGTTGTGTATGTGGATTATTTAAGGCAAGAATTTCATAAAAATAAAAAAAAAACCTACCTACAGTAAAATTATAAGGGCAGTTGTTTTCTACTTTATTAGCTGGTGCATTACTTCATCTGCTCGTTAGTTGTAATTAGGAAAGAAAAAAAAAACGATCAATGCATATTTGGATCTCTATGTCGAAATTTAAGTTTTTATCCAAAATAGCAGGTCAATTTTACGTCACAGAGATCTGTTCATGTAGATCACATGGATTTCTCTTCTTCTTCTTTTTTTTTTTTCTTAAGCCAAATCAATTTTGTATACAAAGCTTTAAATCTGTCCAATTCAGTTAACATGAATAATCTCCAGAATTGATTTTTATTTAATCATAGGCTAAAAGTATAGAACGGTATTGGTAAGACATCCCCTTATATTATTTTAATTCAATTAACAGCTGTCCTTAGTCATGTTGAAATTCTTGTCTGTGGTAATCATACATACACTACAGAAGAACTATATAGAGGTTCAATTGGTACATGAGTCTTTATTAATTATTAATCTTGTATAAGCTATAAATAATCAATAGTGGTAATGATAGTGTTAATTACAGTATAGTGAAAAAAACAATGTTTTGTTGTGCGTTGTATGTGAAGAGTTAATGTATTTGATTATACAGTAATGTTCGTATCTGTTGGGAGTTTTTTATTTATTTATTAATTTTTATTTATTGTTTTAACATAACCCGAAAGCACAAATAACAGACGGCTCTGTTATCAGTTTAAACAAACTGCTTTGTCATTTCTCAGCCGTCCACATTCCTCGAAGAGCAGAAGAGGCTGATGCATAAAGCCATGTCTTCTGGGGACCTCGGCAAGGGTGACTCGCTGAGGAAGATTTCACATGGAGACGGGAGGTTGGAAACCAGGCTTCTTCTTCTTTTTTTTTGTTCAGCTATTTTTCCTCTGCAAGTATCAAAAATAATGTGTGTGTTTTGTGCTCAGGGTTCGGGGCAAGATGAGGTTCTGGGGGAAGACAAAGCAGGGAGAGAAGAAAACGTCCAGAGACAGACTGATGTATGCCGGTGAGTCTCTAGACGGGGACTACCCTGATACTGCACTCCTCGTGGCGGAAGGTGAGATGATGGTTACAAATAATAAAACAAAATGTGTTTTTATTTATTTATTAATTTATTTTATGCAGATTCTTGTGTTAAAGACTTCTTTTTGTGTGTGTGTGCAGGAGAGTCCTTGTCCCCTCCTAATAGCCCTGAATTCAGCTCCCTGCCAGAGTTCAAGGAGAACAAGGAGCCCTCGCCCAAAGTGAAGCGGCATCGCAGTGTAAAGATCAGCAGCGCAGCTCTAGAGCCCGCCCAGTGGCAGAACGACGCACTACAGATCCTCACATGTGCAAACGACTACAAGAGTATGAACGAGTTCCTCATGAAGAAGGTACAGTCCCGCATACATTTAAAAATTCTTCTGATATAATTAATTACCTTAAAATCAGAATCAGTACCTAATGTACCTAATGTTTCACAGATTGCTGATCTAGATACGGAGGACAGTAAGAAAGACACGATGGTGGACGTTGTGTTTAAAAAAGCACTGAAGGAATTCCGCCTGAACATTTTCAACTCTTATACCACCGCTTTGACTGTGAGTAATTTAACAAGCGACTGATAAACAGTGAATTTTTGTTTAAGTATCACATTTGTGAAATTTTTCTTCACATTTCATATTTCTGTTGCCTTAAATAACTCAGAATACAGTACATTAGAGAAACAGTACAAATGGTTAGAGTGTCTTTAATACTAATAATTGACATAACTTTATAAACATTTAAAATGGTAGATTTAACATCATCTCAGTCAGGTGGTATACAGTTAATTGCAAATGTTTTCATCCCCCCATGGTTTTGAATGGTTTGAATATGCATGATTATGAAATTTATTAACATATAAAAAAAGAGGAAGTGAAACCAGCTATAATTTTATCTATAACTTGCATGTTTTGGTCATTTTTATCTCTTTTGCTTATTGTTTCGTGCAGATGGATGATGGGAAGAGCATCCGCTATAAAGACCTACACGCACTGTTCGAGCAGATCCTAGAGAAGACGATGCGTCAGGAGCAGAGAGACTGGAGCGAATCCCCCGTTCGAGTTTGGGTGAACACCTTTAAAGTGTTCTTGGACGAGTTCATGACTGAGTACAAGCCACTGGACAGCAGTATGAACAAGGTAACTGTTTTTACATAAAATGATAAAGAATTCATCAAATTCTTTCAAATTCAAAACTAAGGCGAATGTCCGCTAGCTGTGCCGTTAACTGAGCCATAACGTTGGAGTCGACCCTGTGACTTCAACTTAAACCAAACAACGATTGATGTGCAGCATGTGTCAGAATGGCTGAATGTTTGGACACCTGAGCGTCACACCCTCCATCAAACATTTCTTACAGATGTGGAAGCACACACTTCATATAGAATGTCTGCTTTTCAACTGGATCGAAGAGGTCCAAACCAGATCCAGCACCACAGTGATCCTGTACACAAAGTGAGCTCCATGAGTACATGGTGTGTTATAATGGAGTGGAAGAACTTTTTAATGTCCCACACAGAGACATAACTTTAACCCCACTGAACACCTTTGGGATAAACTGAAACTGGAGGCTCCTCGCCAACATGCACTACATTTGCCAAAAGTATTCACTCGCCTGCCTTCACATGCATACGGACTTTAACATCCAATTCTTAATTTATAGGGTTTAATATGATGTTGGCTCCGCCCCCTTTGCTTCAACTCTGCTGGGAAGGCTTTCCACAAGGTTTAGGAGTGTGTTTATTTGTTTTTCCTTCTTAGAGAAGTGGAGCTTATTATACCTGCAATGGGGAATAAATGTGAGCAAGATTTTGAACAAGGATATGTAGGTGTCCACATACATTTGGCTAGTTTGACCACCTTTAGCTAAGTAATTAAAATGGCTTTACTACAAATCGCAGGAAATTATATTTGTTGCCTGTTATTATTATAATCATATATTTTTATGACGGTTTGATTAGTTGTTTTGTAATTGAATCCCATAGTAAAATAATGTTGAATTGATTTTGTGTTTCAGGTCATCAAGCCGGATCGAAAGAAGAGGAGGAAAAAGGACATTGATATTGTAAGTGTACAACCTGTATTGTGCATTATTGCCTTTTTATTAGACTATTAATTTTTGTTTGTTTGTTTGTTTTTTGTTTTGCTCACATTTTTATTCTTTCTTTCGTTTATTTTTAACAGGTAGAGGAACACAATGGCCACATCTTCAGGTCCACTCAGTACAGCATCCCCACCTATTGCGAGTTCTGCTCCTCCCTAATCTGGATGATGGACAGAGCGTGCGTTTGCAAACGTGAGTTTGTGTCGTCTACCTCGAAGATTCCTCATGAACATTGCCATGACCCCAGTTCACTATAGTCAAATTGTTTACTGTTGAGCACATGTTGGTGTGTATGTAAAGCAATGCCTACTTCAGCTTAACAGCTGCTTTTTATATACTGTGTGACCTTTCTGTATGATGTACATGAGGACATGATTGTAGTTGGAAGGAGACTGATTAAAATGTCTGTTTCGTGTGTAGTGTGCCGATATGCTTGTCACAGAAAGTGCTGTCTGAAGACAATCAGCAAGTGCAGCAAGAAGGTAAGGAACTATCACATGCAAATGGGAATTTAAATTTGTTCCTTGGACTGTCTGAGACACAAGTCATACACGGGCCATCCTGAAACGTATTACATACACACATCAGCTACAACGCAAACACACCACTAGATCAACTGAATAACATTGAATATGAATTATATACCAGTAAATTTGTGACGGGATCATGGACACCCAAAGGCTCATCTTTACGTAAGGGGCCCAAAGGTCAGCCCTTCCAGTCTAATCCCATAGAAAATCTAATGAAGCACGAATAGAAAGATATCAGAACACATGCATGACAGCCTATTATTATAATATCACGTTATAAAATTATTGGGCACAGGACGATTTGGCCTCAAAGAGATCAAAAGCTACATGACACAGTTGTACAGGTTCGGCCTTTATAGGCTAAAGATAAACAGGATGAAGATTGTGATGTAGTCGATAGCATTATAAGGTTGAAAGTTGAATATTTGTAAGCTGTGTACAGATGAAAGAACTGATCTTTGAAAGATAAAGGACTAAAGCGCTGTTGCATTGTTCTTGTTACACAATCAGTAGCTAGTCAAACGGCATTGTGGGTAATAGAGCCGCACAATTAATCATAGAAAAATTAAAATTACAGCATGGACCTGTGCAATTATTTAACCACAAAAAGCTGAAATTTATTTCAGGTTAATATACCTGATGGGAATTTATGTAGAGTTTTTCAGTAATGTTTTTAATATGTGTGAGGTTACAAACATTGCCAAAAGTCCTCTAAATGAGATTATTTGGCCTAGATTAATATGTTTTGGTATATGATCATATAATATGATATAAAATTGAATATTTAATTATATTATGCAATAATGTGTCCGAATTATCACAATGTGATTTATTTTAAAAAATAATAATTAAATTGTGCAGCCTTTGTGAGTAATTTAAGAAGGCATTAGCAAAAGTGAAGCCAGGTCAACATATTAAAAATAAGTCTTGCACAATCAGTAATTTAAAAAATATGATTATCCAGTTTGTTCAAGGTGGATTTGTTTATGAACTGTTTTAATTGTTGTTTCGTGTGTGTGTTTATGGGTAGTATGATCCTGAGCTATCATCGAGGCAGTTTGGTGTAGACGTCTCCCGTTTGACCCAGGATGACCGATCGGTACCTCTGGTGGTAGAGAAACTCATTAACTATATCGAGATGCATGGCCTCTACACAGAAGGCATCTACAGGAAATCCGGCTCTGCCAATAAGATCAAGGAACTGAAACAGGGTCTGGACACAGGTAGGGTACTTAAACTAACTCAATAGAACAGAGACGATACCCACCAGTAGTGATGATTGTCAGCATTCCTTATGAATAAAATGATGTATTTTGTCATTTCATTGTTGTTGTACAGATGTTAGCAGTACAAACTTGGACGACTACAACATCCATGTCATCGCCAGCGTTTTCAAACAGTGGTTGCGTGATTTGCCTAATCCCCTAATGACCTTTGAATTGTATGAGGAATTTCTAAGAGCCACGGGTAAGCGATTAGCCTGGCTTAGCTATACCAGAAAAAAAATTGTAATAATCCCTTGTTAAGATGAAATGAATTGAAGATCCTTCACGGTCTAGACCCGGGGTACTCAATAGGCGGACTCTGGTCCGCATCCGGACCCAAATACGGTTAAATCTGGACC
>JAQQZS010000007.1:22843854-22862195 GCA_030068045.1 Platyallabes tihoni | reverse complement strand
GGCGCTGTGTGTGTGTGTGTGTGTGTGTGTGTGTGTGTGTGTGTGTGTATATATGTGTGTATATGTGTGTATATGTGTGTATATGTGTGTGTGTATGTGTGTGTATGTGTGTGTATGTGTGTGAAGCTAAAGTAAGAAGAGGAATTGGCCCCTCCCCTTTTCTCGTCTTACACACTAACTCTTCCTCCTCTCTTATTTGAGTTTCACACACGCGCACACACACACACAGACACACATTAACGGAAAGACTGTTTTATCTGAAAAATTAACAAGCAACATCGCTAATGACACTCATGAGAAAGCACGCTAACAGTATCACTGCTGTGTAGTAAAAATATAACAAATTAACCTGCACTTTACCTTTGAAAAGAATCACGACAGAGCAGTGTTTCTGTGTAGAGCAGAGAGTGTGTGTGTGTGTGTGTGTGTGTGTGTGTGTGTGTGTGTGTGTGTGTGTGTGTGTGTGTGTGAGTGTGAAGGCACGCGGTGGAGGTTGTGTGTGTAAAGGTGAGAGGAGGGGTGTGTGTGAAGGGGCACGGTGTCAAATTACGCACGCTCACACAACGGGATGCTGAGGGAGAGAAAGAAAATGGGTCTTTAATCTCTCTAACGAGACTTTCTTTTCCTTTACACGTGCTGTACGCACATGTTGTAATAAACAGTACACGCGCTTTATACACATGCATACAAACACAAAATAAAAGATGTTTTACACACACACACACACACGTGGCCACAGTGTTATAGTAAACAGTACACACGTGCGCGGATGTTGATTATACCAGTAAGAGACGAGCACTAAGACCCAGCGGGGGAGACGATTACCCACAATTCCGCAGCACAAGAGAGAGAAAAACCGCTGGCTCAGTTGTGATCACGTGACGCTTGGCGTCAAAACAAGAAGCGCATGTGTGATACATGATACTCTGTGCTCGTAAACCAAGACAATGCTCGTTTTCCAAGTCAAAATTTATTTAAAATCTTTGCTCGTCTTGCGGAACACTCGAAAACCGCGTTACTCGCGGTTTCACTGTATTTGTTTTTTCAACATTTTATGAGAGAGAGAGAGTGTAATTTGGAACATGTGACTTCTTTGCTGTATAGTCTTGAGATCACAAATTGAAATCTGTGTATTCCTGGGATTGTAGAGAGCTAAACTGACTGTGCTCACTGGGGGAAAGGAACATACTGTCTGTCTCTCTCTAGCTAATCATAGGTGTGTGTGTGTGTGTGTGTGTGTGTGTGTGTGTGTGTGTGTGGACTCAAGAGTAAGAAAAAAGGGCAGATAACACTTTCCCCTGTCCTGTGATGGAGGATAAACAGCATGTGATAGTTAGTTCGATGTGTCCCGGAGGAAGAACATGTTACTCCCCCTCCTTGGCTCGTGTCTGTCTTTTAATTATTCAGAACAGGCTGGTGAACGGGAATTGACCAATAACAAACTAGAGGAAAAAATGGTTGAAAAACATATTTATTAAAATAAAATAAAAAAAAGTCTTGTTTGAGTTCAAATTTTATTAAGTGATAAATGCCTGTGTGATGCTTAAGTGATGATTTTTGCCTGTTTTTATAAAAAGTGCTAAACCCTCTGAAGTGGATGATGAAATTTTGAACTACCTCTTACCCTTGAGTCTCGGTGAATCTCTGTAGACCACTGTATGACGCTCCTCTTGAACATGCTGGCGTGTTTGATCTACTTCGTTGTAAATACCAGCCACGGTGTCGACTTCGGCCTCTCCATCGTCTGGTTTGTTATCTTCAGCCCTGCTGCTTTCATGTGCTGGTACCGGCCTGTTTATAAAGCCTTCAGGTCAGTTTACAATAATAAATGTTACTATAAGAAGATATCGTTACTGTGTGTTCATTAAAACACTGTCAAATTGCTGTGGTACAGTATAAGAGGAATAAAAAAAAAGTCTTATCATAATCAACTTTCGGGTGGTACAGTAACAGCACCTCTGCTTTGTGTCAGGACACATCACACCGACCCAACGCTGATTATTTTCCCACAACAACACACCACCATGTGATTATTCCTTACATGATGTACACGTATTTGAATCGCTACCAAATTAGTTAAATAATCATAATTATTTTAGTTGTTCTCATCCAGCGCTAGTTTCAGCTACATGCTGCGTTTTTGGTTTCTATTATTTGTAACAACAAATTAATTTACAGTATATATAGTAATTAAGTTTTACGTGTAGAGTTTGGAACTTGATCCAGTGCGGCAGAAATTAAGAAGTGTTGAATGAATTTTGTGTCTCTCGCAGGTCCGACAGCTCCTTCAATTTCTTCTTTTTCTTCTTCATGTTCGCCTTCCAAGTGGTGGTGTACATCATCCAGAGCGTCGGCATCCCAAGCTGGGGTAACAGGTCAGAGACTACAGTTTGATCAGAGTACTAGTCTACTCATGAAGCAGGAAAATATTTTGTTCAACAGTTTGAGGCTTTTTGTAAAACTTCTGTCCTCATGGCATATGTGTCAGTTTTTCTGAATATTATGCAAACATCATACTTTTTTTTTTTTCCTTTCCCTTAACCCTTAAAATAATTAAATGCTATGATCTGTACCTATACAGAGGTTAGACAATGAAACTGAAACTGGTTTTAGACCACAATAATTCATTAGTATGGTGTAAGGCCTCCTTTTGCAGCCAATACAGCATCAGTTCGTCTTGGGAATGACAGATACAAGTCCTGCTCAGTGGCCAGAGGGATTTTGAGCTGTTCTTCAGGTCACTACTGTACGTGATGCTGGTGGAGGAAAACATTTCCTGACTCGCTCTTCCAAAACACCCCAAAGTGTCTCAATAATATTTAGATCTGGTGACTGTGCAGGCCATGGGAGATGTTCAACTTCACTTTCATGTTCATCAAACCACTCTGTCACCAGTCTTGCTGTGTGTATTGGTGCATCATCATCCTGATACACGGCACCACCTTCAGGATACAATGTTTGAACCATTGGGTGCACACGGTCCTCCAGAATGGTTCCGTAGTCCTTGGCAGCCTATCTAGCAAGTATTGGGCCTGGGGAATGCCATGATATTGCAGCCCAAACCATCAATGATCCACCCCCATGCTTCACTTCAGGGCATGCAACAGTCTGGGTGGTACACTTCTTTGGGGCTTCTCCACATTGTAACTCTCCCAGATGTGGAAAAGACAGTGAAGGTGGACTCATCAGAGAACAATACATATTTCATATTGTCCACAGCCCAAGATTTTTCTTACTGGCACCATTGAAACCGGCGTTTGGCGTTGGCACGAGTGACCAAAGGTTTGGCTATAGCAGCCCAGCCATGTACATTGACCCTGTGGAGCTACTGTTTTGGTGGAAACAGGAGAGTTGAGGTGCACATTCAATTCTGCAGTGAATTGTTTTTGGATACAGTCCGGGTTAGCACCCAGATATCCCTATCAGACAGCTTCCTCTTGCGTCCACAGTTACTCCTGTTGGATGTGGTTCGTCCTTCTTGGTGGTTTGCTGATGTTACCCTGGATACCGTGGATCTTGATACATCACAAAGACTTGCTGTCTTGGTCACAGATGCACCAGCGAGATGCGCGCCAACAATTTGTCCTCTTTTGAACTCTGATATGTCACCCATAATGTTGTGTGCATTGCAATATTTTAAGCAAAACTATGCTATTACTCTGCTAATTAAACCTTCACACTCTGCTCTTACTGGTGGAATGTGCAATCAATGAAGATTGGCCACCAGGCTGGTCAAATTTAGCCAACACTAAATTGGCCAGTGTTTCAGTTTCATTGTCCAACCCCTGTATATATGTGTGTGTGTGTGTGTGTGTGTGTGTATAAATATATATATAATTTTTTTGTTTTTGTTTTTTTGTTTTTTGGGCATATTTTTCCTTTTTTGGAAAATGTATTACTCTAGATGGGCAAGGATGTATTGTAATTTCAGTGACTTTTATTCACAAAAATAAAAATGCCAAAAATTAAACATTTAAAAAAAAAAAGTCCAGAAGAAAAAAAAAAGAAAAATTTGAGAATGCTTTCAATCAGGGAGTTTTTGTAAAACTTCAAGACATTCTAAGAAATTTTTATTTTTCAATATGTCTGCGACAAAATCAAATCTTGAGTTTCAATCAAGAAATCTTCGTAACTCTTTGCTTTCAATAAAGAATTCTCGTTAAGTCTTTGTCTTCAAGCTACAAATCTCCGTAAGTTTCAACAAGGCTTGTGTAGACTTACGGAGAAGTATTCTTGATTGAAAACCAAGAGTTACAAAGACATGTTGATTGAAGAAGTTTTGACAGTGGAGACTCCTTCCATAAACGCTAAATAAACCGATTATTCACAGAAAATGTCAGAATACCTCAATTACACATTATTTTGAAGACATTTCTCATGGAGCGTTCACCCTGCATCAAACCGAATGTGTTACTTTAAACCTGTGACTCGTTGAAACCTAATCAACAGCTTGGATAATGCTTAATAAACTGTTCAGTAATTGAGATTCTGTGTCACTCCTAGTGGTTGGATCATGGCCATCTCCATGATCAGAAGCAACCTGCCACTCGCCGTGTTCATGTTGGTGGTGGCCGGATTCTTTACAGTCAACGCAGTGCTCTCAGTCATCTTACTGAAAATGGTGAGTCATGGGAAAGTCAGATCCAGTGCAGATTGTGTTTATAGGTTAGCTACAGGTATGCAGTGTTGGAGGAAATGATAAAAATATTAAATAAAAATTATATTTCTATTGAATCATTTTTCATGACCGATGCATTTTGAAAAGAAAAAACTAAAAGTATACAAATATAAGATAGTATAAAATGAACCAATTATAGCACTGTTTTAAACAGCTCTCTCTCTCAATCTTCTCGATATAAAGTCTTTTTTTCTCCGCTTTTAATTATTACACAATATGGCCAAAAGTTTGTGGACACCTGACCATCACACCCATCCCCCGTTCTTCCCCAGGCTGTTGGGACAAAGTTAGAGGCGCACAATTGAGTGTCTTGTCGTAGTCGTTTAGAGGAACTTGAGTGTCCCTTCATAGAGCTCCCTGACCTCAAGCCCACTGAACACCAATGAGATGAGCTGGAACCCCAGCTGCACTCCACAGCTCCTCACCCTACACCAGTGCTCGACCTCACTAACACCTACCGTCACTCTGTAAAATCCCAGAATAGTGGATCTTATTAAAAAGGGAATATAAAGGGGTTAAACGGGAATGGGGTGTTCAACAAGAACATATGGGTGGGACGGTCAGGTGTCCATAAACTTTCTTCTGTAAATAATAGCCTTCTCTTCGAACATCAGCTGAAAACATTTGCACACATTTCCAACATGAACGCTTAATTTACTGTATATAGTATATGTGTGTATATACCAGTCTAAAGTTTGGACACACCTTCTAATTCAATACTTTTTACTGATTTCTATTTACTTCTACTTTATAAAACAATGCTAAAGCCATCCAAAATCCTCTGTAAAGCTTTCATAACCATAGCTATAATCTGAGGTGCTGTTTGTTTAATTGGTGATTTCTGAGGCTGGTAACCCTAAATGCAGCAGAGGTAAGTTTTGGTCTTGCTTTCCTGGGACAGTCTTCATGAGAGCCAGTTTCATCATGGAGCTTGATGAGTTTTATAAATGCACTTGACTATACTGTTCTTGCAAGAACTGTTCCAGAATAGCTGACCTTCGTGTCTTTTAAAATAACAACTGGTTGTTTTTTGTTGTTGTTTTTTTTTGTAGTTTTGAAAAATAAATTCTCTTGTTCTATAATGTAGGAAATAAATACAAACTTTTGTTCAAATTTTATAAACAGTGGTGGCCAAACGTGTTAAAACAAAATATGCCATGTATTATAGTTAAACAGATGATGTCACTAATTAGTTTGAGCCAATCTGGCTACAGAGTTGTTCTAATTACAATCAGCTGGTTTAGTTTAGTGACAGACTTTTTACTTTCTAAAGTATTCTTACTTTCTGAGTATTCATCTCTGCAAAAAAGAAATGCCTAAAACCAGGGAATTGTGAACCAAATAAATTGCAAACGTCTGTGGCAAATTTTTGTACTCATCTTCAGGAAGCGTTTTATTATTAAGAATTTTTAAATTAAGAAATTATTAAGAATTTTTTTGAAAATGTCATTAAAACATTTAAGTCCACTTTTGTCCCAATACTTTTGGCCACCGTTTATATGAAATCATGAACCACGTTAAGAGAGCTCAGCTGTAATTCTCTGTCGGCTTCTCCCTCTCACAGGTCCACGGTAAGTACAGGAGAACAGGTGCGAGTTTCCAGAAGGCGCAGCAGGAGTTCTCTGACGGCGTCGTGACCAACAGGACGTTCCAGAATGCTGCGGCCAACGCCGCCTCCTCGGCCGCTCGCGGGACCTTCCAGTAACGCGGTGCACTCTGAACTGTCCATTACTCATCCCACAAAACATCACTTCTTCCATGTGTCTCACACACTCGTCTGCTTCGGTTCCTGAAGGAACACATGATATGCTTAGTGAAGGAACTAATCAATAGGGATACTGTAGAGGTCAGTAATGAACAAAACCTGGATCAGATTGTTTTGTTTTGTTTGGTTAATGCACATGAACATTTTCTGATGCTTTTAGTTTAGCCCTTTTTTTTTTTTACCCAGTGTTATGAATTAGTGGTGGACGATATGACATGAAAATATATTATGATTTCCAAGAACATTGATATAATACTCGATGTGGATCGCAATATATAGTTTTGCTACAAATGTGCTGATGATGAGAAATCGAAAAAAATATCTTTTTAAAAATGCATTTTACAATTTTAGAGATTAAGTACGAGATACAGTCTCTCGATACGTTCGAAGTCCCCGAATTTCCGCAGATATGAACTGACCGCGGATCTACAAACATCCGTAGATGCGAACAAATCCCGGAAGTAGCTCATGTGTATTGTACAAAAACATAGACGCTGACGTGCACCAGATACCAATATTTACAATTATATACAATATTTTCAGTGTGTAAGTGAATGTATAAAATGTCTAAAGTGTGGTGGATTGTACAGTATGTGAGTGGGTGTAGAGGTGCGGGAGAAATGAGTCAGCCTCACCGGTTTCAAAGAATCAGTCTGGGAGCACGATGAAAAGAAATGTCTGTCCTGTAAAGTTGTCCTGATGGTGAATAATCCTAATTTTGGGAAATCTTCAACAAAACAGAGTCCGAAAGAGTTCTGAGACAAAATGGCATCTGTTCAAGCGCACAGTAAACACCATGAGGGTTATTCTTCCCCCGACATCTTCCCGAGTTCCCTTTAATCAAGGTCAGCTGACCTTGCTGGGCCCCCGGGATTCCCCACGCGATTTGGAGATGCAGTAATACAGAACCAAAACTCCAAACCTGTTTTTTTTATGCTTTACATTGTATATTTGAAAGGTGTATAAGAGGTGTCAAAGGTGTATAAGACTCACTTTGTCTGACTTACTAGCGAATCCAACTTATGAACGTGCTCCCGGAACGGAACTCATTCGTAAGTCTGGAAATTACTGTATAACAAACACGCTTCTAGTCACTTTGTATTCATAAAAAAAAATTATGAAAATCCATAACATATTTCTATGATATCATATTGCCCAACCGTTTATTGTACAGATGTCCATGTTCCCTAAGATGTATACACTTATGGCATTCAACAGGCAATCTTATCCATACTGACTTAGTAGTAGACTCTTTCGAAAACCACATCCTCTTGCTAGTTGACTAGATCAGACCCTGTACGATTCTGTGCATCAGAAAATATCAACGTTTGTACAGTAGGAAATAAAAACTTCTGTAGGTTTGTAGAGATTTTCTACCATGTTGTTAAATCCCACCCACCTACCAGCCGGCTCTCTTATATCAGGTTAGAGTGATGGCTCATCTTGTAAATGAAAGGTACGTGAATGCAGCCAAAGCATCTTTTCACTCTGTTGTTCATGAAGGATCACATGGCAGACTGTCACTTGGACATGATCTCACAGGTCATACGGTTGGCTGGTGTCTCTGTGATAGACAGGGGAGAGTGACCCAGAGGCCACGCCTTATTTTGCTGTCTAGACTCTCTGATACACGTCACTGGGATTCAAACTCATTTTTTTTTTCAGACATTCCTTACACCATTTAAGGAACCCCTGCTCTAAATATTCTTTCAGAATGTCTTTGTATTAGTACGTCATCCAGGGACTCTGATAATAGGCTTATTAAATACATTGTTAGGATTGTTCAGGTGCATAAACTTTGAATTTTTTTTTCATGCAATGGCAAAAACGAACAAAACTCTTACAGAAATCTGTAAGTGCATTATTATTACTCTTTTTTCTTTTTTAATTTGTGGCTGCTATATTGGTGTACTTGATGAAATACATGCATAGAATCACTGCATGTGTGGTGAAGGTGAATAGTAATAAAACAGCATGGAGTGCAGGTAAAGCTCCTTCTATTTCTATGCAACACAAGCTGAAATGTTTAAGGTTCTTTTCCTTAAATTACAGTGAAAACACAGCAATGGTTACTCTAAAGTTTGCGTAAAAATGAAAAGACAAAAAAGAAGCACAATGATGGAGAGAGTGTTGCTTTGGTTACGGCATGTATATCTAGACCTTATTAACTCTGAATTTATTTTATTCCATTTTTTGCTTTATTTGTGTGTTAGATGTTTTATTTTTAGCACAGTTTTGATCTTTTCAGTGTTCTAAAATTATCATCGAACAAAGTCATAATGTCTGTGCGTTACATGAATGTTTCCAGCGTGGGATGGGATATACAGTAGTATGTACAGAGATTATTTAAGTCCGTATTATTTTATTTTTTTTTCAGTCATGTGGATGTGGAGTGAAATATTTTATCATCACATTAACTGGGTGTAAAATAAAAGTTGTTTATATTTTATGATGCTTTTTTTGTAGTATATTGTGTAAAATGTGGCATTTGACCAGCAGTGGGCAGTGTTGCGCTTAAAATACTACACTCAGACCTTCAGAACAATAACCACTTCGAAATCTTTGTCCGGGTCGTCCACTTACTGTAACTGCAGTTACAGCAAACCCAGATTTGATTATTGTTCTATTCACATTGAGATTCAGATTGGAAACAGATTGCTTTTATGTTGTCTGAACAGTTTAAAAAAAAAAAAAAAAAACCACACATTTTTTTTTTTTGTGCAAATCTGATTTGTACCACATCCAGAGGTTTCAAATCAGATTTCTAAAGATGTGTCTCAGTCTGGATGCTCTACCCACTAAAATCAGATTTCAAACTGTCCATTACATCACTCGCAACACGACACAGAAATTCACATGATCACATGGATCCCTCGATGAAAAGCGAGCGGGAAGATGATGGAAGAATTAGAGATATTTCTGTCCTAATGTCCTATTGTTATCTGTCCCTTGTTATAAGTTGCCAGTATTTGGTGTCACACGGTGTGTACCCAACGCTACGACGTCATTCCCACAGCAACCAATGCAGATAGTTTGACAACATGCCTGTCTGAACAGAGCCAAATTCGATCTGATCAATTAGAAATAACATTGTGGACTGTCAGGTATAGAGATCAGATTTGTAAAACAAAATGGATTTGTCTGCCGTCTGAACAATACCTTATTCTAGTGAATCCCTGATTTTTATTTTAAAAAATAAGACAAAACCTGGAGTTAAATCTGGATTAAAGATGAGTGACGATGTTCTTTCTCGAGGACAAAACAGTACCATTTGATAAATATTCTGGGATTAGTAAAACTTTTCTATATACACTCACTGGCCGCTTCTTCGTTCATTTATATACGCATCCTGTCATCCTACGATCAGATGGCAGCAAAGCGATGCGTAAAAAACTATGACACTATTATGATCATCATGTGGTTGTTTGTTCCAGATGGGTTGGTTTGAGTGTTTCAGAAACCGATGATAGTCTGAGTTTATCACCAGACACACAAGAGTCTATAATCTGAAACAAAATGATGGGTAAAACAAAGCAAAAGCATCAAGTGAAAGTCTGTTTTATGAGCAGAAATCATTTGTTGATGAAAATGAATAAACATCAGTCTACAGTAGTTCAGGTTAACAACATGGCTACAGTAACTCGAATAAGCGCTCTTTACACCCGTGTTGAGAAGAAAACCATCTCAGAAAGCACAAACATCAAACCAAGGAGATGACGTTCTACAACGCCGTATATGGTTCCAATCCTGTGACCTGTCCAGGTATAACGTTCTGACACTGAAGACTCCTACCAAAAGATTTCCTCTCATATATAACTTAACCATATCAACAAATCAACAAACAAAACCACATTTTAATATCTACTTATGAGAAACATTCTCCATGCACCTCCAGGGTCGGAGTTTGAGTCCCGCCTCAGGTCTACAGTATGTGTATGGAGTTTGCATGTTTTCCCCGTGCTTCAAGGGTTTCCTCCGGGTACCCTGGTTTCCTCACATAGGCTAGTTGGCGATCTCAAATTGCCATAGTGTGTGAATGACAATATGGCGTCGTGCTGGAAACCCGAACCCCTTAGGTAAAGATCACAGAAAAGACGTAAGATTCCGTCGCCCTACAGTACAGTATATGGACATTCTGTATTTCATTATGTGGACGGATCAAAATATTTAAAAAATAAACCATACTGTACATGCAGTGTTACTATTCAAAGTATAATTATGCTTTCATAGTCAGATCGTCATGTTCACTCACTCGAAGACCTCTGATCTCTCTCCTAAAATTGATCTGTTCTCTTCTCTCTGTGCAAAGTGACAGCCATGAGCTCACCCGTGAGAATGGTGATGCTGACAGCTCCTCCTCCATGAAAGATGGAGCCATTAGCGTCTTCATCTCGGCTGTTTCCCACCTATTCCAGCCTCTTATGATTGATTCTCTTGTTTATTTATGAAATGAGAGGCTTTATATAAGACTTACGATCAGCCTGCTTTCGATACTGTAATGTCAAACAACCAAGAACATCAAACTCGACATTAAACCAGGATTTCTTTAAATTACTTAATTCTTAATTCTGGACTTAATTCTGACTACTGAATGGACTATTAAAGGTTTACACCACTCCGGTTATTCTGATTACATTTATTCCGACCGAACTCGGACTGATTGGCTTCAGACTGTTACGTACATGATGCATTCCTATTCTGATTGGGTTATTATTATTCCCAAATATTCGTATAAAATAAATACACCTGCTGCTGATTTTAAAAAAAAATTGTCTTGAAAACATTCTATAGGCTTAACAGCTGAGATACAGAACTGTAATTTTCCAGCCTTCCTGAAGCACATTTTTGGGGGTTTTATTTTTGGCATGTTTTAGGTTTTCAGTCTAGTCCCTAAAGCTTCAGAGTCACTTTTTTTAGGCCACACAGTGACCTACAGTATGAATCATTTCAGCATTAAAAAAATCTAACTTAAGGCTTAAACCAGTGAGAAACAGGTGGAGATGATGAGAGATGATCAGGCCGGTGATTAGTGTACTGGTGATGCTGAATACTGAGAGGTTGGAACAGACGAGAGGGGAAATGAGGTCGCTGCTGAGGTTGTTACATAAACAGTCGATTTGTACATTGTCTCTTTAGGCAGTTTGCAGCCTGTCACAGTTAAACATTTGTTCCCATTTCTTTTATTTAATCTCCCTAATTTTATTTTATTTAATGTGAAGAAATGAGCGGGGGCTCAAGACTTTTGCACAATACTTTTGCAAATAATACATTGTTATTTGGTGTTTTAGTAAAATACTCAACTTAAGAGAACTTAACATTAACAATGTTAATTACAGTAGACCCTTTACATGGTCCTTATTATTTGCCCATATCTCCGCCTGTCTTGTGGAACATTGTGGTTCCGTGTCCTGATGGAGAACCCCAGCCAGGACAAGTAAAATAAGGGTTGCATTAGGATGAACATCTGGTTTAAACCTGTTCTGAATCAAATATGTGGATTTGTTAACACTACAGAAAACTATCAGTAAGCAAGCTGACTTTTCATCAACAGTTTGAATAATGTTTTCGCTGTAAAAAGCACATTTTGTTTTTAGTTTTTGAATCAAAATTTGTGTTAAAATGGTTTGAATGTCTTTAATGAAATGATTGCTTCTAAAATAGATAGATATGCATCTGCTTCATGACAACCGCTAACTCGGAATGTTTAACTGCTATTCTTTCCTTGTGTGGAAATTGAATTGTCTCTCAAATAGCTTTTAAACAAAACTCAAAATGTTTCATGCTTCATTTCATTTAAAAGCACGTCGGCCATGATAAGTGCTGACAGAAACCATGAAGCTGTTCAGGTTGATAAAGTCTTGCACAAAAAAACCTAATCAACCTTTCGATTATCTATCTATTCACCTGCATTTAGTGATCTTAAATCTGATCAGACACGAAAAGAAGCTCTGTTTTAAATCTCTTTAAAGGCTTTACAACAGGCTGCCATTTCTTGTTCTTCGCAACTTCGCAAGCGTTTGTGAACATCAGCACTTTTCAGTGAGTCTGAACTCCCCGGTCGACTCCTCAAGCTTGATTCCAGTCAAACTTGATGGTTTTAGACTATATGTTTAAAATATGTCATGAAGTAGAATTTGTTTATAAAACCAGGAATTTTAATTTTGTTTTTAAAATTATTTAAACAGATGTTAAACTTCAAGGTTATCTACGTGGACGGATCTACGCATTGAGAATCCTAATATGCCTTGTCTCGTGTATCTGCACTGTACTGCTTCCATGTGCTACCAAATTAGGTTTCAATCTTCTCTAATTGTTCCTGCCCTTCACCCTTAAATCATGGCTGATTTTATAGTCACAACATTTACAAACTCAACGACTACATTTGCATTTTATGGCATTTGGCTGACGCCCTTATCCAGAGCAACTTAGGTTTATCTCATTAAGCATCTGGCATTAGGTAGCTTTTTTGGCGCTGAGGTTTAAAGCTGTGACCTTCTGATCAGTAGTCCAGTGTCTTATCCACAGAGCTACAGTAGATCTCTGCCGCTAGGAGATTCCCAACCAGATAAATAGGCGAGAACATTCACTCACTTTCATTCATCATCTGTAGCGCTTTATCCTGTATACAGGGTCGCAGGACCTGGAGCCTTTCCAATCTTGGGAACGCCAGTTGGCCTAACCTAGGCTGCATGTCTTTGGACTATGGGGGGAAACCGAAGTACCCAGAGGAAACCAACCAAGCATGGGGAGAAAATGCAAACAAACCCTGAGACAAGAACTGAACCTGGAACCTGGAGGTACGACGCAACAGTGCTAACCACTAAGCCACCCCTAAACTTAACCCTATACTGTTAAACCACTTACGAATTATTACCTGTAATACATCTTTTTTTTTTCTTTATTATATACAGAGCGTCCCTGTGCTTGGTGGGTTTCCTCTGTGTACGCTGGTTTCCTCCCACAGTCCAAAGACCAGTCCAAAGATCTATTATCTAATCTATAGTTACTGCATATACTTTATTCACTGCATAGCCATGTCATATAATATTTACTGCGTACAGTAAATGTACATCTATTTATTTAATTCCACAGCTTACAAGTTGCACAATGCCACTATTTTCACTGATGTACATACAATACTATTTGCACTTCTGGTAGGAAGTACCTGTACAGTGCAGTCAAAATAACGATCTTCCCATCCATCCATCCACCTATCTATTTGATTATAGACCATCCATAAGTATGACTTGACTTTGTGAGAATTTGGTGTAACCTGTGTATGGTGGTTGTCCATGGCATTGCTTTTATCCCAGTCAAGAAATTATTTAGGATTATATTTTAATTCCATCTGCATGAAATATTAATACTTGTCTGGATGCTAGTTCATGGTGTCTAAGTGATGTGTTGTTTAAAGTACCATATACCAGATAAAATATACTGTATGTATTGTAGTAATGTTTGTTGTGAACGTTAACTGAAGCTCTTGACTTGGGTGTGTTTGTCCAAATCTACACAGATTCCATAAACCTGCACAGCGTTTCCATTATCAGTATCACCTGGAAGTCATGACTGGGAATAAACCGTACAGTACAGTATACTCTCCCCTCACAGCAGTCTGTCATGCTCGAGTGCTCTACACGTCCTGAGTCACGCCGTATTTCCCACTGTTACCTCTTCTTCCCGTCTGAGGCCGAAACCAAACGAATCGGCTACTTATCATGCGCGGGCCGACCGTAATATCATACGGCTTATTGTGCTGGGGATTTCTGTGGTGCCCCGGTGCATTACGTATTCACTGAATGATTATTGTACTCCTGATTTAATACGACACTATGCGAGGAACACCAAAGACACGGTAGGTGTTTAGAAAGGACTTTCTATCCTTGATGAAGTGTGTGGCACTGAGCTGCCCTTGGATTCCCATGTGCAATACAGAGCTCTGAATAAGATTAAGCCTTTGCTTGTGTTTCAGCAAATCCAGACCCAGTGCATGGCTTAGCATTAGCCTGCACCAGGGATAGCAGGTAAGGAGGGCGTCAGGTTTCATTGCATTTCGTGCTCGGAATCTGAAGCAGACTTAAAGGAGAAATCTCTTGTTTTTAATTATGCATATAGTGAAAGACAAAAGCAGGTCCCTTGGTCTCTGCAAGGAAGGTGGAATAAGCGAGCATGCCAGAGACTGTTTCTGCATCCTGATGCTCAAGAATTTACTATTATTATTATTATTATTATTATACTGTACCTAGTGTTTCATGCCTGTAGTTCTATAATATGGCAGACGGCAGACACCAGGGGGCAACTTACATTTATATATTGAGTGTTCAGGGATTCCTCAAGGAATGGGAGGGACTTAATCTCGCAACCTTCCTGACAGCAGTCTAACATCTTAACCAGTGATCTACACTATATGGACAAAAGAATTTGGCCAAACCTGCAATGTCATTGTATCCACATACACTTCAATATGGAGTTGGTCACTCGTCTTGCTAGGATTTCCACAAGATTTTGGAGTGTTTCTGTGGGAATTCGTGTCTATTCATTCTTTAGCACATTTATGAGGTCAGGCGCTGATGTTGGGCGAGAAGCAAGGCCTGACTCGCAATCTCCGTTCCAGTTCATCCCAAAGGTGCTCGATGAGGTTGAGGTCAGTTTAAGTTCTTCCACATTGAACTCATTAAACCATGTCTTTATAGTTCTTGCTTTGTGCACTGGCGCACATGTTGGATAAGAAAAGGCCCTTCTTCAGGCTGATGCCACAAAGTTAGGAGCATCGCGTTGTCCAAGATGTCTTGGTATGCTGAAGCATTAAGATTGCCCTTCGCTTATATATTTATATTGATAATTTACAATGAAGTGACATCTCTACCATTTGGAAGAGGCCTATACTGAGGTCTAGGAAAAAAAAGTCACTTTTTCTTAGTGAGGATTTTAAAGGGTTACGTAATATTTTGCTGCTAAAAAAAAAAAACCTTCACTTTTGTCGACTCGTTGAAGTTTGAAAGACATGGCATTCGTTATACAGCAGGTGAGCTTGTAATGCTTGCTGACTTTACAGAGACAGCTGTGGTGAGGGTCCCTGCAAGAACCCATCCATCACACAGTTCCAGCTCTAATAGCTCCCCGTTCACTCATTGCGCTGTTTTAAATGCCTGGCCATGGAATCCAGTCAATGCAATTACCGTGTTTAAGAGAGCCTATCTACAAGCAAGTAACAAATGCCCCGTAGAGCGTAATTATATTGCTAGGAGGAGCTTGATGGCGAACTCCGAAATTATGTTTCTTCTCCGGATCGATTTCTTTCAGGCTAGTGTAATTTGAATTAAGCTTGTGGCAGTGGAGACGGGGAGAGGAGCATGATATAAAACCAATGAAATATTTATCAGTTTGCCTAGGCTGCTTCTCGAGCTGACAATACTGATTGTAATTCAGAGAACAAAAGATTATTAATGAAACTTCTTGCCGTGAAAATCTCACTATTATTAGGAATGTTTTACTTTATTGTTGTTTGTAGATTTGGCTTTTTCTCTCTGATGTTTAGATAATGGATTATGAATAAACCTGCACGGTGAAATCATCCTGGCTGCAAGTACAAACAGCTTCCTTAATTTACTGAGCATCAGTGTTGTTTTCAGATATCGCACCTTGCTGTGAGACCTCACACCGCTGGATCTAATCAAATAGACGACAACAAGCATTGATCGGCCGACTGCAGCCTCCTTTTTACTGCTGGAAGAACAAAACTGAACAAGTACCTGCAAGCCTCTAATCAAGCACAAAGCTTCCCCTTGTATATATTTCACATGTGATTGTGTGAGTAACATGATAATGTTCAATTGCGTGTGTGTGCATTTAAAGTGTGCTCACACTCATTCATTCATTCATTTTCTATACCGCTTATCTGTGACATGAAATTGCAGAAAATAATTTTGACATCACTGCGATGGATTGGCCCCCTGTCCAGGATGTACCCCGCCTCTTGCCCTGAGTCATGGCTATCCCCATCCCCCGATCCTGTATACAGGATAAAGCGGTATAGACGATGAGTGATCATCTAATAACAGCTCATCTCACAATAATTTACTGATTCAGTGCTTACAAGATTTGAATACTACAAAAAAAAAAAAAAAGTCATGGCCAAAACGAAAGAAGAAAAAAAAAAAATCATATTCATATTTGAATATTTGAATATTCAACATCATAAACATCATAATTTATTTCCATCTAGATTTGGATTAATTTTGTCCAAGACCTACAGTAGATGTGATCTGACCCGGTCATTCAGTACATTCAGGTCGTCAGCTGACTTCATTTTATTGCCACATAACGTTGCTGGGTCTAGACCTGACTAGACCTGGCATGATGGGTTCATCTCTTCATGCTCTTATTATTTCAAATTCCAATCTTTATTCTACCTAGCAAACTCTCAAAGTCTTTTTCTCTGATTAGCTGTTGAGTCCCAATCCTGTGTGTGAATGGAAATGCTCATTACTTTCACTATTAAACACAGCTCTGATTTCTGCTATTTATTTTCTATATCTTGATTTTTTTCTTAAACTCTTGGTGAAGTTGCGTAATAAAAACTGATCAGTGCTATGTTTAATAGTGAGCGTAAGAGTGATTATGATTTCTTTTTTTTTTCTGATCGCATTTCCTCTGTTGATGGTTCATCACTTATCCTTCCAGGTTTTAACAGTTTTTAACCCATTTCCAGTCATTTCGGGAATCTCCGACTTCATTATACAGTACGTGTGTCGACTGTTATACGACTACTAAAATATACTAATCACGTCTGGTATTATCCAGACCATCCAGGAAGTGTATTTATCAATTAATAGTTGCGTTTAATGTTGTGGAACGTCTGTAAAAATTCCCCTTGTTCTAAACCATGTTATGTAGAGCATCTGCTATACAGGTCCTAGTCAGTCGTTGCTATAGAAACCGTAGCTTATTAGAAGAATTGCATTCATGTAACATTATTATTCGCTTTATACAGTACCTACGCATGCTACTGTATAAGAGAAGATGTTATAGAAAAATTAATTAACCCCTTCTAACCAATCAGAATGAAGGATTCAACAATGATGTGTTGATAGACAGCTGATGTGAATCTACACTTCCTTTTTTCATGCTTAGTCGGTTTCCTCCAGTACTCTGGTTTCCTCGCACAGTCCAAACGTTCCAAAATCGCTCGTAGTGTGTGAATGAGCAAGTGTGTGTTCCCTGCGATGGATAGGTACCCCATCCAGGGTGTTCCCTGCCACCCAAGTCCCCTGTGATAGGCTCCAGGACCCCCGTGACCCTGTATACGGGATAAAACGGGTTAGACGATGAGTGAGTGAGTGAATTTAAAGTTCAATTTCAATCTATGTTTAAAAAATCTGATTCATTACAAAAGTCAATTACGTCTGTTTCCTGTTTTGCTTTTCTGATTCAGTTCATTTTGAACTCAGTTATGCCACCAAAAATGTATTGCATTTTTACAACAAATGATGAGAAATACATTAAAATCAGTTCCACAAACAAACAGAATTATTTCTATCATGGGATATGTTGCAAAGAAACATACCGTGACCTTGTATTACATCCACAGGCTGAGGGGAAAAAAAAAGGAAAAATGTATGTTCCTTTAGTCATGATATGCCTGAATTTATATTTGCAATAGTTTCAGGTTGTGCATTTTTGACGTTGCTGTTGTTGGGCTGGGAATTTATTTGAAACCTGGCAACCCTGGTTTACGAGATCTCCTTAAACAAGGATATGTCAGCTATTCACTTCTGTACATTCTTTACATTACAGGGTTAATGTTTATATAAAAATATAAACTACCGTTCAAAAGTTTTAGAACACTTTCTAACTCCATGATGGTTCCTGATTTTTATTTCTTTCTACATTGTAAAG
>JAQQZS010000007.1:22812385-22830033 GCA_030068045.1 Platyallabes tihoni | reverse complement strand
TAAACCTAAAAAAGTGTATTATTCTAAAAAACAATTTTTTTAAAAATATTGCAACATTTTCTGCTTTTTAAGTTTTTACCAAAAACCAGTTTAAGCAGCAATTTTTACAGATCATGCGCTTCTAAAAGCTTACACCAATTTTAGTATCAATACTCATAAAGAAATGTGAATAATTTTCATTTTTAATTATTATTGTGTGAGTTGAGACAGTATATACCTTGTTTTGTATTTTTATTGTAGTAAAATCTCCCTGTCTTCCTATTCTATCTTATCTTTCCATTTTTAGGTCACAAACAGTCATATAGGCATTTCACTGCATATCATACTGTGTATGGTTGTGTACATGAAAAATCACATTTGAATTTGAATTGAATTAATTAATATAATGAATGAATAATATATTGGCATACATTCATTAAGGGGACAAACACTTTGTGGCCCCGCCCCTTACTTAAGCAGGACCCATAACCACAGTAAATATCAGCACAAAGAAATACTAAATTAAAATAAAATTCCTACATTTGGCTGGAATACGTCGTGGTGTTGTTGAGATCCGGCCTCACATTCTATTTGTTGACTTCACAATTAAATTTGTTCACGTGTTATGGATGATCCATCCCACATATCATAATTTGGCTCAGTTTGGCCATTTCAAAAAGACATCATGTCTTTATTTGTCACATACTGTATGCATTACTGCACAGTGAAATTCTTTTTTTCACATAACCCAGTTTTTTTGTAAGTTGGGGTCACAGCACAGGTTCAGCCATGATACAGCGGCCCAGAAGGAGGCAGGGTTAAGAGACCAACAGTGGCAGCTTGGTAGAGCTGGGGTTTGCAGTTTAGATTTTAACTTGCTGAGATTGGACAAAGTTTGAAAGGTGATTTGGGAAAACGATTTAATACCAGGAGATCCAGTGTGGCAGAAATGAACACAATAATAAATGTTAAAATTGGCCTGATGGTACAAGGAAATCAAATTACTTGAAGAGAAAAAGTAGATATGTTACTGTTGACATACGCCCATGTATGAATATATGAAATAAGTATCTAGCAATTATACAGTCATTTCTAACCTGACAACATTAGACATGTGCTAATTTACACAACTGGTGCAGCGAGCAAAACAGCAATCTATATGATTTTATACATTTAGCCACATCTATCCACATCTACTGTAAACGTTTTTTTGTATGAGGGGTGCTCAAGCCAAACCATGACTTGGCATCGAATTTCTTGTGAATGAAGGTGTAAAACAGATTGACCTCTACTGCAGTACAGTGATGAGACACTTACAGTAGCTGCAGTAAAACATTTAAACAGTTTAAAAGAAGGCTGTACGTCTGCGAATAACAATCCCGGCTGCGGTTTTCTGAACATGCAGTGAATGGAACGCCTGATCCTTAAAAAAACCTTAAAGGAAAACTCGTCACCAGCCTACAGAAGAGATGAATCTGTCTGTGGGAACTGTACACACAAGCATTCAGCTACACCACTTGTACATTACGGGAACTCCGCTGGGAGGTTTTGCCACGTTCCCTGTACAGTCCTGACCTTGCTCTTGGGCTATTAAAGGAGTTCCTGGGAGGCCAGCGTTTCAAACTGCTCTGGTGAACTGAGAAAACCTTCTTTTTTGTATCCATTAGTGAAACAGTGGAATAGGTGCATAAGTGTAGCATGGGAGAGTTTTTAATGTTATAACTGTGCTTTGTTAGGCTGTACAATCAAAAATACTTATTTCAAGACAAGTCAAGTCGGCTTTTATTGTCATTTCAACCATATATGGTTAAGTACACGATGAAACGAAACAACGTTCCTCCAGGACCAAGGTGCTACATACAGTACAACATAAATTTACAACATAAATTAACAAAAACTAACTAGCTAACTAACTAAGAAACCTAATTAGCTGACTAGCTGAGACAAAACAGATTAACATTATAAATTAACAGAAACTATCTCCTATAGGTCCTATACAGAAAAAGACAACATAATACGTTTCAACACTGTGGTAATGAGTTGAGGTACTGTAGGCATACTGTTAATGAGAAACTGTAAGCATTTAACTTGTACTTGGTTTTAGCAATCTGATGTCAGAAATCCAGATTCAATATGTTCCATTACCCTAATAATAACTAGACGGTTACTTAGACACAAAAAACTGTATTTCTAATAATAATTTGTGAACGTGTGAATGTGTACAACTGAATTGGTGAGATGTTTGGCACACTTTATGGCACTGTGGCTCTGCACCTTGGCTGGCAGTGTGGCACATATCTGGCACCGCGTTCAGGGACCTGGTGCGATAGCGAGGAACTCTGCCAGTTGGTGCTCATCGGATTATTGAAGTTGTCCCCTCCAGTAAATTGCTGTTACACCTGTTCAGTGGAACTGAGAAGGTCTTCACCAGAGGAGTCCCATATGCCACGCAGATGCCAAGCGTTCTACAGCTCAACACACCTCATCGTTCCTGACAGCGCACATACTCCCTCATGCACAACATTTTTTTTGTTACATACTGATAAATGTTTGGACACTTCTTACAGTTATAGTACGCATAGCAATGGATGTCGGGAAAACTCACTTAAAAATTAGAAAAAACCTACAGTACAGATAGATCCTCCCAGATTCACACTGCTGAAAGTTTCAGAATTTTTGCTAAGGTTTAATATATTTTCACATATTTCTAAACATATTGCCTGTATATTACTGAGGCCAAGCCAGTGGTGATGGGAACGAGGACATAGAAGGCAGAGGATTGTCAGGAATGAATTGGCAGGACGTAGATGCAGGCTTTATTTTATTTACAAGCATATTTTTTTTTTTACATACAGTACAGTATGTTCTACATCTGTCTGTTACCATTTAGGTTTTATTTTTGAGACTTAACTATAAATATTTATATTAGTTTCCAAATATTTATTTTAGTCATTCTGAGTACAGTGCATTCATCATATTCATGTTCTATTCATGGAGCAGTGCAACAAGACGTGAGAACAGAGCGAGTGAACGGTAGAAAGATGTGCAATAAGGTGTTACTACTGACGCAGACAGTGACAAACGCATGTGATAATGACATGTAGTTTTACCGTCACACTTTCCTGTGGAATCAGCCACACACAGCTAATACTAAAAATAATAACCTGCTACATATGTTGGTTATATAAAGAGTATCAGCTCTGTGGCATTTGTGGAAAATCAAAGAAAGATACAGTACGACTTTAATAGTGTGTACATTCAGAGACTGTTTTAATTCAGAAAATGCTTTCATCTTCAGCAAAAATATGGTGTTGGTGCTAAAAAGCGTCTCACCTACAGTAGGTGTAGTGTCCGTAACTTTTTAAATTCAGATCTTTTAATGATCATTCAGATAAAACTTGGCCAGTTTAGATTTTACATGAAAAGACATAAAGACCTGAAAAGTGTACTATTCTAAAATGCAAAATTGATAAGATATTTCAACACGAATATGACATGGTTACGGACACTACAGATTTTTTGCTTTTTTTTTAAGCTTTCACCAAAAACCAATTTAAGCAACAATTTTTACAGGTCATATGCTTCTACAAACTTACACTAATTTTAATATGTAAGATTTGAATAATTAGCATTTTACATTATTATTGTTTGAAGCAAGACAGTATAACGCTGAAAAATCCCCAATCTTGGAACACATAAAATAATCTCTCCAAAACGGCAGAAGTTAGCAACTTGCATTTTTAGCGAAGCAAGACTGGTTACTTCCATGTAGCATAAACTTCGGATGTACTGTAGCTTCTTTGGCAAACACATTTTCTGTATTATATGTATAACATAAAAGAAACTAATAATAACATGAGGACCAATACTGTATTTTGGCCAATTATCTATTTAATTATTTTTAAAGTGACCATATACAGTACAGTGTGTAGTGTGGTGTTGGATTACAATTCGCAAGGTCCCAGGTTCAAACCCCACCACAACCAAGTTGCCGGTGTTGGACCCTTAAGCAGGGCACTTAATCCTAAAAAAAAAAAAAAAAAAAGCTCAGATGTATAATGAGATTTTTTTTTAAAATTGCAAGTCTCTCTGGATAAAGGCATCTGCCAAATGCTGTAAATGTGTAAACAGTGGTGATCGAAGTACACAAAGTTCACCTGTACTTGAAAGAAAAGATACCGTACTCTAGGTTAAAAAGGATTCAGCGACTGAATTCTTGATGTTGAGATTCAGAAGGTGTTTTTTATGCCAGCAGGTAGGACAGTAAGTGTAAGACATACACACGTAACTAGAAGACTTGATAAATGTCTTCCCTGATCATAACAGATAATAGGAGCAGAGTCTATATTTCTTGCATCTGTAGTTTTATTACTCAATAATATTTCATTTAACTCCACTATGTCCTAAAAAAAATATCTGTACTTTCTAGTTCACTATATTTCTGCATGACATTGTGATACAGTACATAACCAGAATGGCGCATTGTATTTGGAGTGATAACATTTCCCTGCTGGCTATTATGTATAAATAGCGGCGTTTGCAGATAGCGGCAAAAATCACACATCCACAATTATGAACCAAGCAGAGAGCAAGACTATTTTTTTCTCTATGACTTGAAAACTACAGTGAGCTAATAAACACTTTTTTATTTTTGACAGTTAAGTAAATTTGAAGGTACTTTTGCTCAAGTAGAAATCCAAATGAAGGACTTCTACTTTTACTTAAGACTTTACCTCGAGTGTCCATATTTGTACACAATTTGTGACCTACCTGAGTATTGGAAGATTCACCTCATTGCTGATTGTTTCCCAATAACAGTACTGTAAACCTATAAATGTGACTAGCCCGGTAGGTGTGTGTGTAATACAGTGCAGTAATAACATTACAGAACATTATGGCATACCTGACAAACTTGTCACTTCCTTGATGATGGTCCACCCATCCAGAAGGCTCTGCTCAATGGGCGTCCTGGTGCACTGATGGATGGATAGGATAAATAGAGGACTCACACACACACACAGATGGGAATCAGTCTGCATTTGTGCAAATAATCAATTAATGTTTGAAAATACATGCAGTATATGTTTGTACATGTTTGGAAACTCAGCAGCCCTGTGAGAACCACCTTGATGGATGGAGGTCAACAAAAAGACATGACATTTGATTTATAATGAAATGGGTTTAAAGATTGAGGGAGTAGATATTTGCAAATATGCATTAGTCCAATTTATCACAGCACTCGCTCAGCCCGAGACAGCCGCTGTGTACATTAAGTAATCATGACGTGATAACATTCTGTTGCTCATGCAGGGTTGTTTGCTTGCCTTGTCTCCACATCTGCACGGTAAACCTCTGGGACAGAATTAGAAAAATTATTTTTGCTTGTGTGTCTCTTGTGGTTTTTTTTAAATGGCTAGAAAGTGTGCTCGCTTTTACGTGACAAGCTACATATATGTGTAAAAGCTTTATTATGGCAATTGTTTGCTTTGTAAAAATGCATCTGTAGTCTCAGGTACAGTTTTATGAGAATATTGTAAAGTGGGTACTTTTAAGTATCTTGGAGAATCTTCCACATTTCTTCTGGAGACTTGGTCCTTCTGACTTGCTTCTTTTTTTGCATATATCTTCCAACAGACACATTTTTTCTTTGCCTGGAAAAGTCTATAATATATTATGTAATATGTTACTTTCTTGGAAAAGTAATCTAAACCGTATCTTCAAAATGTTCCTACTGAGCCAATAATGCAGGTGAAATAAATCAAACATATAACTTCTATAACCTTCCTGTTAGCACAATATGAAATGACCTCATGCCCATTACAAATTAAAGGGTTATCATCTCCAGATCTAAACCAAGTAGAAAACCATTTGACGATGGTGAAGAAGGCGGTAGCTGTCAAGAAACCGTCTTTTGTACATGATCTTAAGGAAACAGTTAAGCAGACACGGATTGAGTGAGTGATGCTTGAATACCGCAGACGTCTTTTGTTCAGATATGTTTAAAGAAGTACCTGTGTGTTCACTCGCTCACTCGTGGTCTATACCACCTTATCTTGTATACAAGGTCGTGGGGGGCCTGGGGTTTATTCCAGGAGACTTAGAGCACAAGGCGGTGTACACCCTGGATGGACAGAAACACACACAAAAACTCGTTCACACACTATGGGCAATATGGGCAATCTGCAGGTCTTTGGACCATGGGAGGTGAACCCGACCTTGGAAGTGCAAGGTGCCGGTACTAACCACTAAGCCACTATTCTGCCCCTGTGTGTTCAATTTTATTCAAAGGGAACCAGTCCACATTTTGTTTTCCATTTTGTTTCAAGACCTCTTATGTTTTAACCACCAGTGTCGTAATATCGTCCAAACTCACTCTAAACTCCAATTCCCAAAACACACCACAGTACACAAATATGGCCACATGGACTACAGCACCCAGCATGACATAACAAGGTCACATTTAAAACTGCCTGAATTCTGATCATGCATACCTGTTCACATTTACCCTCACACTCTGTATCAGGGATATTCAACTGCAGTCCGTGAGGGTCAACTGATCAACTAATCTGATAATTACAGATTGTTTTATTTTTTTTAACTCTTCTACTCTGTTAGCTCATTACCTGATTTTTTTTTTAATTTTTTTAAAATTTTATTTTGTCTCATATTTTGGATTTTGTTTGTCTGCAGTTTTTTACCTGCAACTTCATCCAGGTCTCTCAAACCTGATTAGGATTACCTGTCTGTGAGTTCTCAGGTCTTTATTTTACAATCACATGTAAAAACTAAATTCAACTGTGTGCTTTGTTCACATTAGAGAATTTTTGAACAATTGATTTTTTTTTATTATTTTTTACAGATTTATTTCACCGCACCAGAATTCCCATATGTTAGATGCCTATATATATATCAAGTTGAGTCTCATTGACCCGTCTGAAAGATTTGTTGGATTGTTCCATGCAGTTCCAGCTGAAAAGAGTGACTTGAACTTCTTCCATTTGCCTGGTAGTGGTAAGATCTTCAGTTCTGATTACCTTCAGGAAGGCCTCCTCAAATGTCAGCAATAAGGTAAGAGTTCACCTTCGAAATTGCAACATTAAAGCTCCAGCAATCTCCTCATCTGTCATACTAAATGGTAATTTCCAACCAACATTATTACAATAACTACCTTATTAAATCAGTCAATGGTAACCAGACCAGTCAGTGACTTTAATTAGCCGATCATCATCAATAGGAGTTTATTGGGCGTAAACAATTGGCATTAAATTTTGTGTAAGTTATTCCCAACAATTATTTAAGAAAAACAAAACCTATACAAATTATACATGCTAAACAAAAAGCACTCTATGATGGTTTATTATTCTAAAAGTTTACATAAATTATCAATTGTAATTATTTAATTTAAAAAAAGGTACATTTTACGTAATCCAGTGGCAGTACAGTACATTATATTCTTGTTTTCCTACTACTAACCTCATTTTGGAAAAAAAAATAGAAAAAACTTTAAACATTTAATTGTGAAACCCAAAGGTACTACTGTACTGTATATCGCACATTTATGAGTACTTACTTTAAATGCGATCACGTCTGCAACTTTTAATACATTTTTATTTAAAAATGTGTTTAACTGTATGGGTTGCACACTTGCATTATGAAGTACAACATGTGTTTCGACCTTTGATATCAGGGAGTTTTGTTAAATATTTCACATTAAACAACTTGCTTAAATATTTATTTTATAATATACTACAGTCCCTACTGTTCAAATATTAAGGTTCAATTATTTGACATCCCATACATTGTGGCCGTGTATGGAATGGTGTGTTTATACCATTTTAATCTAATGACTCAATTTAAAGTTTAAGTAAACTCGGCTCATGATTTATTAGAATGTGGTTTACCATGGTTTAAAAACCTCATGTTGTTGATTATTATTCAGGATGAGCCTCTGCTGCGCCGATTGACACTAATTTTGTATAGCCTCATGTTTTAATTAGACTGATCTGCTTTTGCTAACATTGGTCAAATAAAATTCCCTGATTCTTTCACCCGTTCTGTAAACATTCATGCAGGAGTGATATCTGATTACAAGTGAAAACGATCAGGCTTGTATCCATTTCACTGTCTGATAACTTAAACAAGGCACAACATTTATTGTTTATCTTTAGGCTAAATGTTCACATAGGACTGAGAGGTTGAAGCAAGGTTAAAAAGTGGTCCAAGTAAAACATTTCCAAGACATTTTAGCAAATAAGTATATCCTTTTTTTTTTTTTTTTTGCTTGCCACATTGGACAATGGATACTCCCCACACTGTACAGTAGATATACAGTATCCATCATTTCTGTGGCAGTTACTTAAGGGATTGGGTTAAAAGCTCGATGCCCGATTGTCTCTCACACACACACCACAGGCAATTTGGGAACACGATTAGCCAAATTTGCATGACTTAAACTGTAGGAGGAAACCCACCATGTATAATGAGTATATAAAAAAAAAGTCACCATGCCGCCATGTATATTAATGCTTAATGAAAATTGTGACAATGTAAACTAAATGCAGAAATCTGAATTTTTGTGTTGCCATGGCTGAGCTTTGGCAGTCCTTTGGTATTTTTTCCCCTCTTGAATGATTGGTCTGAAATATTTCCATGCTAACAGGACATAAATGAACCAAGACTCCAAATGTAAATAACATCAACCTTAAACATAGCAAACAGATCCAAACAAAGCCTGCGTAATGGCTATTCTGGACCATTTCAGGTCAGTTGACTGGGCCTGTCGCGATTATATGATCTGAGAGACCATTTCAATTTTGCTTATTCAGTCTATTTAGCTAGCTAGCAATGTTTTATGCTCATACAGCTGATAGAAACTATTTGATAAGCATGATGATGGAGGAATACATTTGCATTTATAAAAATAAAAGGATGGTAAACACAATACAATATACTGTTTTTATGAAAATAAACAGTAAAAAAACATTTTTTTTCAAACGGTTTGTTGCCGCTCTCATTATGGGCCACCAAGCCATTTATGATTCATTCATTTGATTTGGCACAGTGGCAGTTTTTTTTAAACATATGCTATATACCCTTTGGGATCCAACCCTCCCTCCTACTGTAACTGCATTTGGGACCAACACTAAAGGTGCCCTACAACCTCGGTATCTGGCTCTGGGGCACTGGCTAAGCAGCAAACCCAGAATTCTCACATTGCAAAGTCTTTCATCATGTCACCGATGCGCTGAAAACATTTCTAAATACTTTTTAAAAATCAATTTATAGTTTTATGTAAATCAAGAAGCACGTTAGTTCCCGTTGTTTTTACAACTATAAGCATTTTATAATGTACCAGATCTGGAGACGACTGCCGTGAATGTTAAAGAAAACTCTCCTCACATAAAACATCACCATATCAACAATTACACAGAAATCTACGTTTTTCATTGACTCATTTTTGGCTCTTAAACAAAAACCTCCAACATTCTCAGGCTATTTCTATGCTGAAATAATAAAACCTTCTTTTTGCTGCATGTTTATTTAGCTTGACTTGTTTAGTCTTGCTATCGCCCCACATACCCCTGACGTACACCAGCTACAAAACCGACTGTCGCTGTGGAGCAAAACTGTATACATTTATCCTGACACAAAATTCATCTTCATGTATAATGTCTACCACGTCCTCTTTTTTTTAAATTTTTTTTTTCCCCCCTTTCAGAAAATGAGCTTCACATCTGGCACACAGACTTTTCTCAGCCTAGTATCTCAAAGGAGACGAAGCTTCTCTGTTCTCCGTTTTTTTATTTCTGTATGATTTATCAGCCTTTCAACAGTGTTTCCATGTTGTCAAAGTGTTTTCTTTCCTGCGTTTGAACCGGTGTTTGTATCCTCTGCCTTATTGAGCACGGTGCTTGACATATGAGCGTGTAACGAGTTCTTCAAAGAAGCAGCGCTGCTTTTACAATCCTGTGCTTTATACAAGCAGCAGGTACAGGAGTCTCAGAGCTGACAGAATTTTATTACTGATACACCAGTCAGAACTCAAACTAGTCAAACATCAATGTAAAATGTCATTGTGGCATTCGTCTACAGCTTTTCAAACTTGCTGAAGTATCTTTAGATGAGCGTTTTTATAGACGATGACAGACCACAGACCGTGTCCCAGACCGAGATTTGAACTCTGAATACTCTTTGAAAAAGACTTCTTAATAGTTTCAACATGAAGCTGTTGACGCAAAACTATTTCTGTCTAATGAAAAGCCGAACCTGTCTCCTGTCGCCATGGCTGAGCTTTGGCAGTCCTTTGGGAATTTTTTTTTCCCCCCCTGAATGATGGATCTGAAATATTTCCATGCTAACAGGACAGTAATGAACCAAGACTCCAAATGTAGATAACATCAACCTTAAACATAGCAAACAGATCCAAACACAGCGCGCGTAATGGCTATTCTGGACCGTTTCAGGTTGGGTGACTGGGCCTGTCGCGATTATAGGAGCTCAGAGACCATTTGATTAGCAATGTTGTATGCTCATACAGCTGATAGAAACTATTTTTGCACACTTGCATTTATAAAAATAAAAAGATGGTAAACACCATACAGCATACAGTTATATGGAAATAAAACAGTTTTTTTTGTGTTCTGTTCTTATTATTCATGATCCATGCATTTGTCACAGTGGTAGTTTTTTTTTATTTTTTTTTTTTGTTTTTTTTTAAACATGCTACGTATATACCCTTCAGGATCCAACCCATTTGGGACCAACACTAAAGGTGCCCTACAACCCCAGTAGCTGAGTCTGGGGCACTGGCTAAGAAACAAGCCCAGAATGCTCACATGGCAGATGAGAAGTCTTTCATTATGTCAGCGATGCCCTGAAAACATTTCTTAATACATTTTTTAAAATCCATTTATAGTTGCACATACAGCAGTTAGTTCCTGTTCTGTCTTGTTTTTATAAGCATTGTACAATGTGCCAGATCTGGAGACGACTGCCGTGAATGTTGAAACCTCTCCACACATAAAACATCACCATATCAACAATTACACAGAATGTGTTTACATGAAGTATCTGCCATTTAAATCCCTGTGCATTCGCTGTTGCTATGGAAACAATAACATATTCAAATGAGTGCATTAGTATAAACCTTTCAACTTTTTTTTTTTTTTTTTTTTAATCCAATGCTACTTTCATTTTTATGGAAGGAATTAGGAAGCTGTTGACGGCAGTTTCGCAATACTGGGTTTTGACTTCATGACCTTCTGGTCAGTAACTGTACACCTTAACCATCAAACCTCCACCATCACCACCAATTCAACACCAAGCCATTTCCATGATACATATTTTAAAGAGTAATAAAGAGCTGCTGTGGGTGTCAATGATCTTCAACTTGTGCTCACTGGAAAAGGGACACCAGTGTTTGTTTTTTACATAAGGAAAGAGAAAAATCCATTATACATATAAATATATTAAATATTTAAAAGATTTTATCATCTGTGCAAAATCTCTAAATATACAGCAATGTGACTAAATCTTTCTGGTAGAGTCGTATGATTTAAGGAAAAAGTCATGTGATCAGAAACCAATACGATGTACAGTAATGACAATTACATTTTAAAATGATAAAATATAAATGAAGTAAATATAGTGAAGCTTTGTATGTTAATGGTAATATTTGCAAATGTGCAAATAAGCAAAAATGATAAGTTACAGGTATGGTGTAAAATCTCTCCATTAAGTCCCAGTCGTTGAGTACCTTTTTTTTTTGTTCGAGAGCTTTTCAATCACCTGGAATCAACTCAGGCATAAAAGATGACCGTCTAAGTGACTTTGAACATGACATGGTAGTGTAGTTGGTCTGCGTATTTCTGAAACTGCTGATCTACTGATTTTCATGCATAACCGTCTCTAGTGTTAATAGAGAATAATCTGAAAAAGAGGAAATATCCAGTGCATGGCAGTGCATTCGCTGTGTAGAAATGCAAGTTAAAATCGGAGGAGAATGGCCAGACTTGTTCGAGCTAACAGAAAGGCAACAGTAACTCAAACAACATCTCATTATAACTGTGGCTTCTTGAACATGACAATGGGTTCACTGTACTCACATGTCCTCCACAGTCACCTGATCTGAATCTGATCAGCTTTGGGATGTTGTGGAACAGCAGAGTCACATCATGGACGTGCAGCTGAAAGAATCTGCAGCAATACTGTGATGGTGTCATCAATATGGACCAGAATCTCTAAGGAATGTTTCCAGCATCTTGCTGAACACATGCCTTGACAAGGCAGTTTTGAAGGCAGAAGGGGTCCAACCCAATACTACCAAGGGGTGGCGTAGTGGATAGCACTGTCGACTTGCACTTCCTGTGTTGTTCAATTCCCACCTTGGGGTTTGCATGTTTTCACCGTGTTTGGTGGGTTTCCCCCTACAGTCCAAAGAAATGCAGATTGGGCTAATTGGCATTTTTAAAATGTGTGTGTGTGCCCTGAGATGGATTGGCACCCCATTCAAGCAGGATACACCCTGTTCCTCAATATTGTGCAGTTACACAGAGCAGATTCCTCATTTGTGGCATGTCAAGAGGAGACTACATGTACTGCGATTCTTGATACGGTAGGAATTCAGGGTACGAGTCACTGATATAAACAAGAACCAAGTCAGTTGATGCTAGAGGTGTATGTTGAAGACTGACAACATGGTAACAGAGTTTTGGACTGGTCTTGCTTACTGTATGCCTGTTATGAGGTGATATTGGTTTCAACTGTGACAGTTTTAATAGCCGTGACAGCAGGATGAAGACAGAGCATAATATTTATGTACGTTGACTTCTTTTAGACACATTTGGTTGCGCTGTCAGAACAGTGTGTGTGTGTGTCTCTCTCTCTCTCTCTCTCTATGTGCAATACTTTTTCAATGTTTGTGGTTGTACACCAGAAATTTTCTTGCACTGGTATTTCACCATGACTATATCTGCTGAACAAAATCCCCTCAGTAAAGACAGCGGAATAAATAAGATATGGGACTGGCTTTTCTGATCAAACTCCATCTTGTTCTGCATTTGTCAGGCAAGACCCTGCTAGCCAACAGATATATATTCATGAAAGATTTGTTTCAAAGTTTTGTTTTTTCAGATTCACAGGTTTTTATAAACCCCATGAATTCATATCTTCAAATATGATCCCCCAAAAGACTGTAAATCTCTGACTGTCTGCCCCTGCCATTTCAGCATAAAGAAAACCACTGTACAAGAGAAGCGTTGAGTCTTCAGAGCGCAGATGGCATCTCCATCTGCTGTTTAATTGCAATAAAACTCCGCTACATCATTCTGTCATTGGAGTCGTATAAAGTGCAGCATTGTCTCCGCATCCCCAATAATCCATGATATTCATGGCAATCTACATGATATAAAACAGAGCCTGGTGAGGAATGTTAGCTCTGTTTATATCGGATTGTTTTGCTCATGGACCCACTAGGACAGACGTTTGGCTTGTATGATGTATACAGTATGGAGAGCTCGTATTGAAGAGGACAGCGAGTTCATGGGCTAAAGAGGGACACTGCACCCAGGTCCATTACCCTATGTATCTCTGAAATGGCGTTGCATTATCATTTCCACATACGGCATATTCCAAATGCACTAAAGTTGCTTTTTTTAAAAACAAGTTCATTCACTGTTCATACACCATGATGATATTGGCTCAAAAGTATTTGAACACTAGTGCTGGGCGATACTTCCTCAAATCATTATGACTATTTGACCTTTTTACCTTTACGATTATTTAACAATTTTTCCGCCTCATAGTTCACTGGCAAAGTTTGCACTGTAAATATGTTTAACTGTTAAAGTTAATGTTTTTTTTCTAATGAGCGTTCTCCTTCAACTTCCTTCCATGTCATAGACTGGAGAGGGTGGAGTGACATGAACACACTGTGGGGGAAGTATTAAATTAATAATAATAATAATAATTGACATGGGCGAGATTGTCGATTTGAAATTCTGGATGTAGGTTTAGATTTTTTATTTTTTTTTTTATTAATTGCCCAACCCTAGTGGACACCATCACACCTAGAGAGACTGGGGACAAATGGGATGTTCAAAAAAGTGTGTTTCATTCGAGAGAGAAAGAGGGAATATGCAGTGGAAAAATATAACATGATGGGAGGAAAAAAAACGAGACAGGGTTTAATCTTCTTTACTATTAATACCTGAAAGTTAAATGTCCTATGTGGCTTGCTACTGTAAGTCAGGTCGATTCATTTTATTTATACTGTATAGCCCATTCAAAACAGCAATTGACGCAAAGTGCTGTCCAGTAGAATATACTGTACACTGATCAGCCGTAACATTACTGTATGACCACCCGAGTAATAATGAGTAGGTCCCTCCTTGGCCACCAGAAGAGTAATGACCTGTGTGTTCTGACACCTTTCTATTAGAAGCAGCATTAGCTGCGCGTTAGCATGAGCACTAGCTCTTCTATTGGATCGGACTACACGGGCCAGCCTTATGCATCAGTGAGACTTGGCCACCCATGACTCTGATGCGGGTTCACCGGTTTTCCTTCCTTGGATCACTTCTGGAACGTACTGACCACTGCAGACCTGCAGGCTGCAAGTGAACCTTTTTTCCTGAAGTTGGTGTTACTGTAGAAGCAGGAAAAAATGTGCAAGCAAAAGGTAATTTGAGTGATTTGAGCAACTCCGAAATGACAACTCTTGTGGGATGTTCCTGGTCTGAAGTGGTCAGGACATAAAAAAAACTGGAGAGAGGGTCATGGGTGGTTAAATGTACTGTGGTCTGGGGCCTCCGAGTGGCGCAGTGGTAAAGTGCTCGCCCTATCACCCGGAGATCGCTGGTTCGGTTCCCGGGTGATGCTGCAACCTCTCACAGCCGGAGGTCTAGAGAGAGCTGATTGGCAGAGAGCTCTCAGAGGGGAGGGATGAGAGGTACTTCGTGCTCCTACATTAATCACAGCTCTACAGCCAATCAGGGGCGTCTGTGAGCTCGCGCACATGGAGGGAGCGGATAGCGCTGGCCTCCGAGTGTGTTACTCCGCCTCTAACGGTGCGCGAGCGAGCAGTTCGAAAAGATGCGGTCGGCCCTCCCGACTGATAGTCTTCGGCCCTCCCGACTGAGTGGTAGTAGTAGCCTTAATGTGGGAGCCCCCTAGTGACGGGGGAGGAATTGGACACGACTAAATTAGGGAGCAAATCGGGAAAAAATCCCCCAAAAAATAAAATAAGATTTATTTAAATTTAAATTATATCCTGTATAAATAGATAATTGCAAAGTTGCCTAGATGAATGGAAAACGCACAAGAGTGAAACAGTTAATGTTAAAAAAAAAAAATTCTTAATTTTAAGTTAAGAAGACTTAAAAGGTAAAATAAACAAAAGCATAAAACAGATTTGAAATGGAATAGAATAGATTTTGAAATAGAATTGGAACATTTGAAATTATTACTCGATTTGACAGGAATCTTGGACGACCTCAGTCCGAACTAAAAGCAGCTGAAAAAAACAATAGAACTGTCAGCAGTGGAAGCAGACTTATTGTAGGCTGGGAGGCTATTCCACAACTTGGGAGCAGCAACAGCAAAAGTCGTGTCACCTCTGGTCTTTACATGAGGTTGGGGACTAAAAGAAGTTGTTTAATTGAAGATATATACACTTCTATAGTTTGGTGATGTGTTGGCTTGTCTTAGTTCCTGTTAAAACGTTGGTAGCTAGAGATGTGTCGATCGAGAATGAATTGCCTCTATAATCAAGCTCTTTTATATGAATGATGAGAGCCGGCTTTTTCCTGTCAAAACTTACACTGCTGTTTTTCATATACTGTAGTAAATAATTTTTGTTCTAGTATATTTTATAGGACATATGTTATAATGTTGCATGTTTATGTAATGTATGTAATATATGTAATGTAAAATAATGGTATTCTGGAATTTAAGGGTTAATATACAGTAGTTACATAGAATACTCAACTCAACTCATCTTTATTTGTATAGCACTTTAACAGCAAGAATGCCCCAGTGCTTCACATAAATAATAAAATAATATAGTAATCTAATAAAATAAAAATAAATAAATAAAAAATTATAATAAAAAAACATTTTATTAAATATTAAAAAGGAACAGAATTAAAATCACATCACACACATCTAATCAAAACAATATGTAAAATCAACATCTCATGTTGGTTTAAACACCAGAGAAAACATGTGAGTTTTAAGACTGGACTTAAACACCCTCAGTGATGTGGCCTCACGAATGGTCAGTGGTAGGTCATTCCACAATTTGGGTGCCGCCACAGAGAACGCCCGATCACCCCTCAGCTTGCATTTGGTCTTGGGTACCATCAGCAAAAGTTTATCTGATGATCTGTGAAACCGGGATGGAACATAGGGCTTAAGCAGATCCGAGAGGTAGGGCGGGGCAAGGCCATGTAAACATTTAAACGTGACCAAACGAATTTTTAAATTAATTCGGTACTGTACCGGGATCCAATGAAGAGAAGCCAGAACTGGAGAGATATGTTCTCTTTTACGCGTAGACGTTAATAGTCGAGCAGCAGAGTTTTGGGACAGCTGTAGCCGATGTAGTGCTGCCTGAGAAACTCCAAAATACAGAGCATTACAGTAATCAATGCGAGTGGTAATGGAGTGGATGGCTATTTCGAAAAGCCTAAAGGACAAAACAGGTTTAAGTTTTGCCAATTGTCTTAAACAGATTAGTGCTGTGGTTCGGTCCGGTTTCTTTCAGTTATAAAATTTAAGGCCATGGTCAAAATAAACCTAAATTTGGTGCTGTGGGTTTAACATAATGCTCCAATTCTCCTAAATCCAGAGGTGGAACTCTACCCCTAGCACCAGGACCAAATACCAAAACCTAATTTAAGTGCTATAGGTGTAGTGGCGGTGGTGGCTCAGTGTTATGGTGTGTTTCTGAGTTACTGATCAGAGGGTCTGTGTCTAAGCCCCAGCTCCGCTAGGTTGCCACTGTTGGGCCCTTGAGCAAGGCCCTTAACCTTGTCTGCTCCAGGAGCGCCTTATGATGGTTGGCCCAGTGCCCTGACGCCACCTACTAACAAAAAAGGCTGGGATATGCAAAGAATAAAGAATTGTGCAGTAATGGATATGTGACAAATAAAGCCTAAACACCCAAACCAATTATAGGTCAAAACGGTGCTAAATTTGGCTGAAATGTAATGAAAACGAAGAGCTGTGTATGAGCTGAAAGAGCCAGCTCTTATTGCTGAGCTGAACCAAATGATCTGGCTCTCTGAAAAGAGCTGGAGTTCGCATCGCTACTGCCTGCCGCATTTTTGAACCGATTAAAGTCTAGCTAGGGTAGATTAAAGCAACCCCATGTATGAAGAGCTGCAGTAATCAAACCTGGAAGAGTTTTTTTTTATTTTTATTTATTTTTTTTTTTAATGAATGACTGTTTCCAGGTCCTTTTGAGATAAAATGGGTTTTAATTTGCTCTGAGCTGATAAAAGCTGCCCCTCACCACACTACTGATTTGTTTGTTAAAGTTTAAAGAAAATTTTTAATTTCCTTGTGCACATTTTTAGACGCGGGGGGTGGGGGGAGGGTGTTTGGGGGGGGGGGCAAATGCAGATCATTTTTCACCCAAATGAGGATGGGTTCCCTGTTGAGTCTGGTTC
>JAQQZS010000007.1:22740497-22752654 GCA_030068045.1 Platyallabes tihoni | reverse complement strand
TTGTTTTGATCGTTTGACTTCTTGGTGGTAATGGTGCCAGTGGGCTTTCAACACACCATCATGCCGTAGATCACTAATCTTTCGTCATGAATGTTTCGGTTACCTGCGCGCATTCGGCAACTCTGAATCCTCGAACCCGATCGTTATCCCTCATGTTTGGCTTTGTTTTTTTTGTTTTTTTTTCCACTTGATGCCACATTGTAATGCCAGCATTGGCCCAACTTATAACTTCTCACAGGATTACAATAATACTGCACCACCCATTAAACACATCATACATATTTCAGTATAAACACAAAGTGCATCTCGGTGGAAGTCTTTTCCCCAGTTCAAATGTGTGTATAATTTCTATGACCCGAGGCCACAGTGTTCCCGAGGATTCATCGATCTGTTGGTTGCTGATGCTGACTGATTAAGGTTATCCACCCGGCTTGGATTATCTTCTTAACGTTCACTCATTTCACGGTCCTGACACCAGTTGTGGGAGATTTAGCAGCAAATCTCCGAAACCTGTGCTTCTGAAATATTGTGCTTTAAACAAAGTACTGCAGTGCTAGACTTTTTGAAAATGGTACAATACCAGTATTCTGGGGGGAAAATTATTATAATTATTATTATTGGGCAGATGGATGTAAACACGACTTGAGCTGCGAATCATAAACTGTCTATCCGTTTCAATTTTTGTGCATTGCAATAATATTTATTGTCTGATTTGTTTTGAGCAGCTTTAATTTTAATTGATTTAAAGCTACTAAAAATATCCAATGAGCTTTGAATATTCATGTAAGTTTTTTTTTTTTTATTTTTTTTTTTTGCAGTCCAGTTATAGTGGACCAATATCACACAAGCTCAAAAGATAAAAAAAAAAAAAAAAAAAAGATACTCTCGCAAAATACGAGTATTTGTGGCTGATGCCATTGTGTTTTCTACCAAAGCTGTGGTGGTGTTTTTATTTTATTTATTTATTTATTTTTTTACTTTTGGAAGTGTCTCTAAATAATTTAAAAAGTGTGACTCAATTCAGAATCATGAATTGACCCAGTGATTCAATCAGTGGACCAACAAAAGATGAATTATATTGTGTAACTGACATCTACAACACTAGACACGGAACACCGCTTAAAATTTATTATTTTTTTGTTTTTGTCCTTTAAGTTTAGACTTTAAGACCTGGTGACCATAAACAATGGCCTGAGGTGAAATATCAAAGATCTCAGTTACACAGTGGCCAGAAAAGTCCAGGCTCTAAACTAAATGCTAAAGCAGCACCCACGTGCACGCTCGGTATTTGAAAGTCTGACTAGTGAAAGCAGGCAACGTATCAAACTTGTCCAAACATCTGTCGAACATACATCCTGACGTTTCCATGGAGTTCAGACACTTGGAGAAATGCAGAATGATCTGCCAAACCCATTTCTTCAGCACCGCACGTGTTCATACATACAGAAGCCCCAGCATATTTGCGTAGCACTCGGAGTGTCCTCTGTGACAGCGTATGTAAATCCTGGTGTCGGGGAAACAGTCAGCTAACTGTGGAGAGACTTTCTGAACATGCATAGCCAAATCACAACCTCTACTACACTCACGAGAGAAGTGAACTAATACACACGCACGTCTGTTTTAAGAGATTTCAGCATCGAGCGTTTTGTTGTATTCCGTACAAGGTGGCATTTAAATTGGAAATTCGGAAACTTTTTTTTAATTTATTTTTTCTCTCTCAAGCTGTGTAAGATGTTTAAGTCAAACCGGGACTTTTGATTGTGCAGAATAACTGAACACAGTTTATTTCTCTATATAATCTCCTGCTATGCTAATGCACTTATCCCAGTGTTTCACTAGTGCTTGGACACCATCAGTGCAGAAAGTTTTCTCAGTTTGCCGGCACCATGATTTGGACCGCCTGCTTCATGTCTGAAATGTTGGCCTCTCAGGAACTCCCTGTGGAAATGTGACAGTGATGGCAGGACTGTGCCAGTAACTTCCAGCCGAGTTCCTGAAATATTCAAGTGGTGCAGTGGGCAGTATGAGCTTGTGCATTGTTCTGCTAAAACATAGTGCCATTGGTGATTAGAAAGGGTGTTTTTGTGATCAACTCTCTATTTTTGAATTGTTACAGGAACGACTGCAGTGGACTCCGAGTCACTGTACTGTGCTTAAAGTCTTAGTGTTGATCTTCATTCATGAGAAAGTCCCGGTTTGACTTGAACGCCCCCTATAATTCAAACCTCTAACATGATTTAAAAAAAAAATAAAAAAATTTCTACCCCAGTGTTTTTTAACTACAGATGTGTACTACATCTGGCTCAGAAAGTATTGAAGTTTAACCTCACATCGCCGCGGACGCGCAGCCGTAGTGTCTCCATGTTTATGTGCCGTTACATTAAGTAGGCATGGCGCCTCACTTCATCACGAGACCTGCGCGTGTATACAAGCGAAGGACAAGCGCAGACTTCGGCAGTCGTGCTGCTAACCTGCGACTGGCAGAACTGTATGAATAATTCAACATGCTCTTCCGCCCTGATGGAGAGTTCGCTGGTGCTTATGGAACGGCACTCCAGCCGAGAGAGAGAGAGAGGGCCTTGGTCATTAAATCTTAAAATTTTGTTTTGCCGTTTAATAATTTTGCACATGAATTGAAAGTGGGCGGTCCGTTTGAGCCGCCCCGTATCTGCTGCTCAAAAGGAAAAAAAAAAAGAAACAAATAGCATGTCGGCACATTAATTCCATAAATTCCTTTTTTTTTTTTTTTTGCTGCCGCTTTTGGGTTTGTTGGAGTATAAAGACTAATCTGTGTCAGACGACTGCATCGGTGATAAAGGAGTCGTGCTCGCATCGTGTTAAAAGCCTTTTAGTAGTGGCGGTGTTAAATAGCCGCTGCTGTTACAAATCAGCGAAGGCAGCTACTTGCGTATTTATGCGTTCACGAGATGAGACTAGTGGAGCTTCATGAAAGCAGATACAGCCGGTATAAAAATAGGCCTGCAGAGGGGATTAAAGGTTCATGGCCAGAGTGGCCTTCTGTTTGGAGCTTGCCGCACATGACCAAGCTCGGGTCACTCGTCAGGGAAGGGCTTATTTACGAGGCCAAACTGCTGGTAAACTCGTTGGACGTGCTCAAACACGAGGTAAATGTGCCGAAATAAAGGGAAAAAAAACCCAGGTTGTATTTCCTAATAGCGAAGGTTCTTAGGTCGCAATAGCCATTTCTGAAAAAAGGATGAAGGGCCGCGACAGATGAGTAAGAAAAAAGCTTTTTGCAGCAGGTCCAGCCCGTTCCATTAGTTACTGATGTTCTTCAAGGTGAGATGAAGCAGGATTGCTTACTTTGATAAGGGAGGCTTTAGATCTCGGCGGCAAATGGGTTTATCGAGTGAGGCCGCGTGTTCGGGTTCACGTTCACAGATGGACAGCCTTCAGCTTCTGAGCCCCGAAATAGATAATTCCAGGATACCTTTTCAAGCGTTTGCATCAGGTCCAGCTGCAGATTGGAACTTGATATTTTCCTGGAACGAAAGACGTTTACACTCGAGGTGAAATGATCTCACGCGCGGTGTGAAATAAATCAAAGGAATGTAGCTTTTATCGCTTCGCTTTCCTCTCCGCTAACCCTGCGTTCTCATAGGCTGGGAGCTGATTTGCTCACGGTGATGATATGCTCTTGACACGACGGGGGGGTAAAAAGAAGCATTCTTCAGGAGATCACCTGATAACGCCACGATCGTTAGTGGATGAAAGTCCAAGAGAGCAGAAATTGCTTGTTGAAGTTCTTTAAGTCATAGTAAGGCTTGAACAAGACTACTAGATTTTCTTTCTAGTGTGACCTCATATAAGAAGAGCTTCTCCGGTCTTCCTCTCTCCAGCTCTACTTACCGATGCAGCGCTCTGAAAGGGGTGTGGCTTAGCTGTAGCTCATTTACATAGACACTGAAATGGTCTGTTGGCAGGAGGAGTGAAATAAAGGGAGTTTCAGGTATTAAAAAAAATGTATAATTAGAGGGATATATGGAGTGCCTGGGGCGTTAACAGTTGGCTCGTTATAGAAATAGTAAAATATGGGACCTTTATATGTTTGGCGTTTCAGCTTTTATGCAATAAGCTACTATATTTTTCATGATACCGTACAGGTTTCTGTCCACATCATCTTGCTCTCATGAGGCTTCTCAAGAAATCTGTTTATCAGTAAATTCCCGCGTACAAGTGTCTCTACCTGGGACGTCTAACATGCTCGACCGGTGTATTCAAGAGCCGCATACAGGGAGCAGTTTATACCTTTCTGTTAGGGCTTTTGATTAAAAGTTGCTCAAGGAAATAGAAAGAACGGAATGAGCTGACTCCATCGCGCGTTATTAATTATTCAGCGCTTTTAGTACGCAGGATCCAGCCTGCGCCTCTCTTTGTTTCCGTATCGATTTTACTTCTCCGGTTCCACTGCTTAAGGTCATAGCTGGGGATAAAATGATTTTTCTTTTTTTGCCCTCTAAACGAACAAACCTATGGAAACACACCCGCGCGCTTGACCCAGATATGAGCACGGGCATGTCCTCCGGCGCTGCGGGTCGTCCGTGCTGAGGTCTGAAGATAAGCCGGGGTGTGTTCCGTCAGGTTTGATGGAAATCAGCCGGGGTGCACATCTGTGTCAAGTGCTCCGACACACCCCTCTCTCCCTCTCTCTCGGTGTTTGAGAGAGGTGCCGGAATGTCAGGGTGCAAGATGGAACGCTAAGATAAACAGAATCCGTGGTCCAGATCTGTCGGCGCGGTGTGTAAATCCCCCGCCAACACGTGCGCGCAGGCGGGTGGGCGGGCGGGCGGACAGGCAGGCCGCGTTCGTGTCTGCCCTTTTTTTTTTTTTCTTGTTTGTGTTATTGGTTTCTTATCTGGGAAAGACTGATAAACCGGCACAGTGGGGTAGTTCTCCATGTCGACAGAGAAAACACTGTTAGCTCTTTGAAACCTACTCCTCCCACACAAAGACCGTCTCAGGTCTGACCTTTTGTGAGCCTGTTTGGTTAACGCCTCCGTGCGGTCCGGTCTTTCAATCTACAACAAAGGGACTCTTAGCGCTGAAGTAGTGACCGACATTTACGTACAGTACTTTAGCACCTGCATCTCAATGAGGACTGGAGGGCGGAAGTGTGCCAGTGGATGGATAGATGGATGGATAGATGGATAGAATTTAGCCTAAGTTAAAAAAAAAATAAAATAAATAAATTTATAATAATAATAAAAAAAAACAGATCAGGTGGTGAGTGCCTAATAAGACCAGGTCACATGCCAAGGTTGTGGTTTACTTGTTCTCAGAATAGAGCCTGTGTGTGTGTGTGTGGTCTCCTCCAGTCCTGCTAATGCACCAGCTTCCTTTCCCAATCCCCTCCCTCATGGGAAGGTCTGTGGGCCCAGGCACTGATTTTACACTGAACAGGAATCTGGTACAACAAAGGCAACAAAAACCATTAATGGGGAACAGAAGAAAGGAGAGAACGGCATTCCTGGGCATCACAGTGGAACCGCGGAGAGCTGGAGATAGCGTCTGAGCAAATAACTCCCGCTAATGACGAGTCCTGGATTCCGCTCGCCTTATCTCGATGTTTGCTCGTTTAACCCTTGGAGGAATGAGAGGAAGCAGACTGAGCGCTTGGAAAGTTTGAAGTTTGTGGAAACGATTACGCCGGGATGTTAACGCACATGAGTTCTGGCTTAGCAGGAAACTTCAGGACTTTCTGTTTATTAGCCTGATTTGTTCCAATGATTTTGAAATTAGGTGTCAGATCTTCCTATTGTTCACTTTATGTATGTTAGATTTTAAGAGTCGATTTAAATATCTGCTGACCTGCGAACATGACCGTCTGCGAACATGTTCCTGTGATCATGTGTGCCAGGCAGCGGAGTCGTGCGGCAAAGAAATAATAAACTGATAAGTGATTATTAAAGCAAATCCAGGAAGTTGAAACAAAAACGAAAAACACAAGTGATTCCTGTTTGAATTGTTTATATGATGTGCACGTGGCTTTTCCATTGAGACTGTATCATCACTTTCATAGGTGTCTAATAAAGGAAAATAATCAGCGTGGTGATACGGCCATATTGTTCTATAAGACCGTGGATCGAAATGTTTGTTCTTTTTCTAATGCAGTAGTTTCCCAACATTAACAATTTTCTATTCATAAAAAAAAAAAAAAAACAGCACCTACACAAGACACATCATCAGTTCAAATAGAGCAATAACTGCTTGTCCTCTCACCAGCTTGGATTTTTTTCAATAAGACCTACATGTAGCTTGTTTTCCTAAAAACAGGTGCTGAACAATTAATCTAAAAAAAATAATCGTAGTAAAGGACGTGGCGATTATTGAATCACAAAACGGCGGCAATTTATTAGAGGTACAGTAACATACGCATAGTCAGGAGTTAATGTCAAGTTTGTCAATAATTTAGGAATTTGTTTATTTATTGAAATGGTTTTAAGATAATATATTAATATTAAGGGTGGCTCGGTGGTTAAGGTGTTGGACTCTTGACCAGGAGGTCCCCAGTTCGAGCGTGTTGCCACTGTTGGACTCTTGAGCGAGGTCCTTCACCCCTAGACCCTGACACTGGAGACTCCTTCCATAGGTCTTAAACATTTCTATAAATCAGCTGAATCTTTTATTTTCCCCCTCCCTGCCATTAAGTCTTTATTATCATCACTTTATTTGAAAAAAATCTCCAACTGTGTGTGTACTGTTACACCATTACTGCATTATATATATTTATTTTAAATGACATTGAGTAATTCGCATTTCTATATACAGTATATTTTATATTCTGCAAATCTGCTTGGAGTTGAATGAATTCAATGTGCTTGTTGTATCTTTATGAATTCTGTATCGAAACGAGTGCGTTAATATAAACCTGTGTACCGTTATCCAAGCAGACTTTATAAAAACGAACCAACGTTTTTTTTTTCCCTGACGATTTTAAAAGTGCCGTATCATGCGTGCTTTTACCGTCACGTCTCCTTTTATGACCTGAAGTGACCCCGACCTTTGCTTATGTCAAAGTCTCGTTCTCGTACACTGTCTCCCGTCATACTGTCTCCTGATTCCTCTCCCAGCTCATCAGACCCGGGTTCTCCTCGTGCACGGCCCGACAGATATCCTGAGACTCTGAGACTACACGTACTCCTAATGTGTGTATTTATGTGCAGAGATACAGTATAGCGCAGCCTTTAACTTCAAACGTTCTCCGAGTCACGGAAAGACAGACGCATTTTGGATCGGGAGTCCGTAGCTTGACATGAAGAAACCCTTGATCACACCCCTCCCTCTCAGTCTCTCTCCGTCTCTCTCTGTCTCTCTCTTTTTGCTGTGATGTTTAAATGATTCCTTTCAAATCTTAGACAACTTGCAGGAACTAGCAATGTGTGTTTTCTTCAAAGCACACCTTCCTTACACAAGCTTTGAAGCCTATTACAGACCACAGGACGTTCATTTTTCTCCTTCAACATCGACAGGATCGACTTCCTGCTTTCTTTCCTTCTTTCTTTCTTTCCCCCCCTTTGCACATTTCTTAGCGTAATTCTGTATTCATATATATATTCCATATATATAATATATATATATTCATATATATATTCATATTCTTCATATATATATACACACACACATACTGTATAGCAGCTTAAATCAGGTCTTGGACTCCAGAGAGTTGAGGGGTTAGTTTTAGAATAATGCTTTAATTAAAACTGCTCGAGCAGGATCTGTTAGTCGAGTCGGTCTGCTAATGAAGAAGTGCACGGTGCCAAATATGAAATTAACCCTCAGCGCACTCGGAATGAATCTTTTATGAACAGTCAGGGCTTTGCACTTTATTCCGTCTAACGTACCTGCATCGTGCACTACACGTTCCGCACCGGATTCCAGCGCGGCTCTCTGATGAACCCGGTGCTGCTGGGAGGGAAACGGATTTGTGAAAGACGTTCGATGATACTCTGCATTATGCCCGGGTTGTTCAGACCGTTTCCTGAGGATGCTTATGAAACGCAGAGAAAGAAGAGAAGCTCGGAAAGTGATATCGCTGGAAAACCGGCTGCTGAAATCCGACGCTGAGAAATTGCTTGGTTGCTGATTTTGTTTTTTTGTGCGTGCATGCGAGCGAGATCGCAAGGAAAATCCTATAGTGTTTCATTAAAAAAAAAAAAAAAGATATATATGTAATATAAATATAATTACGCACAATTCATTTTCCTCCCTCCTGGAGGAGGAAGATAAATGATCCTTCTGCGTCTTGCATTATTTCCTGCTTTACCTCGGGCACTAAACGCATAGGGCCGTCTCATGGGTGGGTAACTAATATGTGTAGTTAAAATCATTCATCATTTATATTGTATTCACTTCCTAAAGGTACTTTTTCCACCTTCTTACAAAAAAAAAAAAAAAAAACCCACTATCATTAAGTGGGCAAACATTTAATTCTCCAATGGAGATGGTTTTAATTATTCTCGTTCCTGCATTATCGAGCTTTTGATCTCTCAGACGTGTATACCGAATAAGCAGATGTCTGTCGACCAGAGATGGGATCCCGCAGCGCAATCCAGCGATATGAAGCGAAACCCCCCCTGTGGTGACGGACTGATGGGGATTAAACCCAGAGCATCTGCTAGGTGCGAATCCGAAAGTGGTGCCGTGGTGGTGAGGACTCGACTCCGGGGTCACCGCTCATGATCAGAGGCTTCACCCGTCCCAAACCACCCCCTCCCCCCCACCCGTCCACCATCTCTGCCCAATCATGTGTCTGACTCTCATGGCCTTGAGCAGTCTCTTTATTTATTAATAGAGTTTTTCTATCATGCCCTGCCACCTTGATGGGGATTAATGGTCTGGAGTTGTTCTTCCGTAGACCAGCTCTGCTTAACATGTGACCAAAAAAACAAGCTTGTATTTGTTTTTATTTATTTTCTTATTTTTTTTTAGAAGCCACACCAGGGACTTCTTTTTATCGGATTCCGGTAATCGCTTGGGACCTGCTGATACGATGATATCACGATACCTAATTGTCTATTCAATTTATTTTGCAATTCTGTAAATATCATGATTCGATATATATATATAAATTTTTTTTTCAGATTTTTGTCTCAATTCTAAACAAACTTAGGAAATAATTCGCTCCTACGACACGGGATGCCGTGCTGCCTGCGCAGTAATTTAGCGTGCGCCACCTGCAGGATTCTAGAGGAACTGCAACTTTTTTACACATCAAATGCCAACGTAGAAATTAAGAAAAAAATCCATTTTGGAGTCCGAGTGATTTTACATCGTGATGACTGAAATGATTTTCCTACTTTTATTTCTCTGATCATCTGTATCATTCTGCAAACTCGCATCTAGTAAAGTATTTGAAGCGAAAATGAAATTGCATTCATTGCCTTCCATATGGCATGGCGTCCAATAGGAACAAGAATAAAAGGTGGAGCCCTGGAAAGGATATTGCGTTTTTTTTTTGTTTTTTTTCTTCGGCTCTGCTTTCATGGAGAGCTGTGAAGACAACTCCCTGAGCTAGCCTGTCTTGCTTTGATGACTGAAGGAGATGGAGTTCCAATCAGTGTGGTTAATTAAACTGTTAAACTGTGTCCAGACGAGGTGAGAGGGGCAGGACGGAGTGAAGCGGTCTGGAAATTACCTGAGTGGTCCTGGGAGTTACTATCTGCCAGAGCCGGCAGGATGGCTCTCCAACATCAGAGATGCCGCTTCATATTCATTTACTCACTGCCTCGCTACCGCTTTTTTTTCTCCTCTCGTCATCCCTGCTGGTGGTGTTCTGGGTATCACGGTTATAATCTAATTTTTCTATTCGTATTGTAATGGGTGCGACACTGATTTGTATCTGATATGGTGAGACTGGCTTGCTTGAATGGAGAATTCTGTCCACACAGCATTTTCTGGACAAACCTAATTTTCCAAATCGTCAGGGTTTGGAAGTCAAGAGAAGCAGCTCTTTTATGTCTTCCTTCACACGAGGCATGCCCCTTGTTCCGCACGGGTGACATAGTGCCAAAAAAACCAACCGATTAAACAAAGAGTAGGTCCCTGTTTTCTGGAAATGAAGCCGTTGTGCATTTTGAATTTATTCGCCGCGGATGCCAAACCGTGCCGAACGCTAAGGCTTAGCAGATGTTCTGTTTAACGGGAAATTAAAAGAATAGTCATTTCCATTTTATTATGCAGGATATTATTGTCATTCGTTGACTTTAAGGCACTCAGGTTTTGGCTCGGGTTTACTTTGATAGTTATACTCCGTGCCAGTTCTACTTAACGTTTCGATAATTCAGCCGAGTCCAGTTGCACGAGGCCGGAGTTAGTTGTCTTAAACGTGGCGCACTTGGGTTAGCCCTGGAAGCATATAGGAAAACCCTGCCAGAGAAATACAGGGTAGCTTCGGTGCTTAGATCTGAAAGAGCTTGGATCTTTTCCTCTTAAATTTGCCAGCTGTACCCATGCCAAGCCAATAAACCTGGCACGGTGGCCAACCGATCATTTTGTACAGACTTTGCACCTTGGACCCCAGACCGTGAGGGCAAAGGAGCTATCGGAGTTATCCAGATCAGCGGTCGTGCCTGGCGGTAACCAGCCTCCGTCGACTCTGGAGGCTCCTTAAGGAGTCAAGGCGGAGCTGTGGAGCACAAAAGGGAAAGGGAAGAGAAATGACAAAAGGCATCTTCCACTCACTCCGCGCCCCTTCCCATTGTTCAGTGGCAACAGTGACCTTTTAAAAATGGTTATTAGTTCCGCTCCTGCATTATGTCCTCACTTCAGCTTTCTCACGCTTCAGAGAGGGGTCAGCATTTAAATACCCGACTCTGAAAGGTTCCAAAGGCCTCGTCGTGTTTTAGTCAGGCTTAATGAAGTCAGTCAATTTACGGCGCATTCCTCAAGTCCCGTCTTTTATTTCATGACAGATGGATGTTCATGGGAGAAGCCACTTGTATGGAGTTTCTCCATTCATACGTTTCTTAAACCACCTTTTTAATTTCATACAGTAGTTTTTATAAGCACAGATGTTGGCTAATCAGATCCTGATAAACAGCTGCATTGTGTGCGCGATGCAAGACGAATCACAGATTTATAGTAATGTGCTCGTGCTTAAGTGTTATAATCTTAATGTGATTTTCTCAGTGCTAAGACTTTACACTGGGACTTGGAATTATATTTTCCACCATCCATCGGTGATCCGTCCATCATACAAAATTTAAAGTATTAAAAAAATCCAATAAGCACTGAAATGAGGTGTACAAAAGTGCCTAATTTTTAAGGAATTAGTTCATTTAGACCATTTAAACATTTGAAAATGTACCTTCATAATAAAGAAATTAGAATTACATTAATAAATAATTGGTTAACAATTAAGTGTGAATCAATTGCGAATAGAGAAAAGAAACATCAATTCAGTTAATTTAATTGAACAACAAAGGATTGATTCAATTGCATAATTTATTCAATTACACATCTTTACTACGCATCCATCCATCCATCCATCTGTCCTTCCAAGCCATGCATACATACATCTACTAATCCAGTTTTTACAATCATCTATCCATACATATCTACTTATCTATCCATCCATGCATCCATCCATCTACCTACCTACATATCCATACATATATCTACTTATCTGTTTATCCGGTCCTTACACCCATCCATCCATCCATCCATCCATACACATATACATACATACATACATACATACATGCATATATCTACTTATCCATCCATCCATCTACCTACCTACATATCCATACATATATCTACTTATCCATCCACCTACCTACATATCCATACATATATCCATCCATCCATACATATATCCGTTCGTCCGTCCGTCCGTACGTACTAGGGCTGCACGATATATCTAAAAAAATATTATCGCGATAATGGCATACGCGATAACCATATCGCAAAGAGTTGCGATAAATAATTTGTGCCAACCATTTGTGTCCAAATTTGACCAATCAGATGGGCCCTTACTATGTTTATACCCGCTTATATCTTTTTTTATATATATGTCTTTATACTTAATTCTGTCGCGAACTAACCCGGGATGATCAGAAGACTTAGCGATTAGCCGTTAGCCCGACTTAGCGATTAGCCGTTAGCCCTTTGTAGCGTGGACGGTAAACCCAAACGC
>JAQQZS010000007.1:22674823-22701890 GCA_030068045.1 Platyallabes tihoni | reverse complement strand
AAGGGAGAGCCAGAAGGAAACACAAACATGAGGGCTCCCTGAGATGTAAAGCAAACAATCACCTCACAGTCAACAAACAGACAAACAGATCTGCTCCTTTACCTAAGGCAAATCTATTTATAAAATTGCTTGGCTAAATAAATAGGTTTTTAGCCTAGACTTAAACACTGAGACGGTGTCTGAGTCCCGAACACTATAGGATTTTGTGATCATTATCTAAAACAAAAACCATCATAATTGCATCAATATAGACACAATCGCCATGAATACATTAATATAATATTATAACTGCTTGAACACAGAATATATATATCTGTAAATATCTATAAACTACATAAATACATCACCAATATAACATAAAGCAGAATTTAAACAGCATATTGCCATGTAGACATTAAATACCTATAACTTAAACCATAACTATGTAACACAAGTAATCACCAACTAATCAGGTTCATATGCAAACTTATACAATTTTATATGCTTCCAGTTTGCCAAAGAATAATTTAAACACAAACTTAATATATACTCAACCAATTAAACTTTACTACCTGATAATAATAATTTGATAATATTTCTCCGTCGCTAACTCTGTTAATCTGTTAACTTTTACACCACCAGAGGGAGCACTTTCAGTTCAGGCAGCATATAATATTGCGTTCTCGGTTTTTTAAAGGGAAGACGGATGGACAGACAGACAGACAGACAGAAGCATCCTTTCTCCTGCCTTACTGTTATTTGATTTATTTGGCTTTACTTAATTTCTCTCACCTAATGAATTTAGTGCCAATGGAATCGTTTACATAAATCAACTTTATAAATATGCAAAATTGTGCATATTATTAATTATTAACAATTAATTGATTATTGGTTTAACGTGTTCACCTGTTCAACTGCTCGTTAAAAAAGTAGTAAAAAATGTATACTTGAAACATAAACCCTTGTGACTGTTTAAGGAGTTAAATTGCCAATTTATACAAAAATCGAAAAATGTGCACCACTAAGGCTAGAGTCACCCCGGCAGGAAAATCGTTGGGCAGCTAAATGCCAGTGAAGATCTGTGAGATAGAGCTGAAATAAATCTATACGATAAGTATCGACGGTGTCTATGATCACTTTCTCAGCTAAAGCCTGAGAAAGTGAACATCCTCGTCCTGAAGAACTCATGACCGTGCTTCAGGAGCATGCTGGCAAGTCGTCGTCTGTTCTTCTTTAATCTCTTCAGTTTTTTTGTAATTGACTTCACCAACTGCTTGTCGGTTGCACGACAAAGTACGTTGACTGTGGACGGAGCACAGGAGGGTATGTGATAGTACAGAGGGGCTGCGATCAAAAACATGAGCAATTATGTGAGTTTGACAGTTGAAAGTTCTCATGAACTGTCTTATGTCAGGTCGCATTGGTGTGCGTTTCAGTCGCCATCTGGAGCTCTGTATCATGTGCTTCCCTGCATCTTTTTAAACTTCTGCTCACGCAATGTTGGGGAACGTCATAAGGAGGACATTCTGAGGAAAGCGCCGTGGGTTCAAAAACGGCCATGATTGGCCAATGTGGCTGTGTTAGATGGAAAGTGCATGTATTTCTTAGCATAATAATCATGCTAATACTTAATCTAGCGTTTTATTCTTTGGTAGCTTGAGCTCAGCAGCACCCCTGGTGGTCAATCTGAGGCTCAAATTGGCATTAACATGCATCAGTGTGGCATTAAAAAGCATAAATATTGTTTCCAGATTTAACATGGATAGTTGTTGTATTGAGTCTCTATGGCTAAACAAGTCTCAATATTTACTGATTTAACGAAGCACGTAATAAAAACCTCTCCAGAACATGACCAAAGGTTTGTGTGCAGCACCATCTCAGTTTCCGTGTATCGACTGCCAGGTTAATGGATAAATAATAACACTGCTGTTAATAATACTGTAACACACTGTATAATTGCAGTATTCGTTCGCGTGATCATCAGTACCCTCATGGTATTCGTTTATTAATTGCTTGTACATCAGGAGGCGCTAGAGGTAATTTCACCAGCAGACCTGCCTGTGACTTCATGAAGTTGATTAGAGGGAGGACAAAAAACCCCAGTAGATTTCCTTGTCCATGTGTGGTGATTACAGGACAGTGGGGGTAATTGGAGGGGTGCAGAGACACTCTGACCGAATGGACTGATTGGTTATCTTTGTGATTAATGTCACTGTATTAAATTTGTTTCATATATTTTACTATCGGTTACAGTGTGACTGTGTTTATTTATAGCACATTTACTAAAAAACCTGGACCAACATTCTTGGCTACCACGTTTCATATGCAACTTTTTTTTTTTCTTCCCCTGGCAAAGGGAACACTTCTCAGTGGCACACATACTTGGCTTTAAATTTGTCCACGTTAATGAGCCTGAAAAAAAAAAAACAGCTATCATTATAGTGTTGAACAAATAGGACACTTTGACTTGAGGGAAGAATTGGTACGTAAAAAAAAAATGCTGCTTTTTGTCAAGAACATTTAGGATACTGGATTCAGCATTGTGAAGAGATCTTGGGGCGTTTTCACATTAGGGCCCATCGATCGTTTCTGAGAACACTTGACCCCAAAGTCTGGTTCATTTTGATCAGTGAGAACACAATCGTTCCAGGCTCGGGAACCGTGCCCGAGTCCGCTTCAGGAGGTGGTCTCGGGCAGAGTACGGCCAACTCGGGCATGGATCGAGTCAGATATGGAAGCCAATCGAACCTGAACACGGAAGTAGATTGCTGTTTAGATGCGGACTCATCTGTGCCGTCGATCTCATACATATATATATATCTCATACATATAACTCCATTAATATTGTACATCACCAGTATAACTGTTTTTAAACTGGAAATTGCCATCTAGACATCATACTCCCATAACGTCATAAACCATAATGTAATTCACAAATAAGTAATCTCTAACTAATCTGCTCTATAAACAAAACTTTGTACAAATGCTCAAACTTAAGAGATACTTAAACTGATAAGACTTTACTAACCAATAATGTTTTGCATCATATTTCTCCGTTGCTCACTCTGTTAATCTGTTACTTTTACACCACTAGAGGGAGCACTTGCAGGTCAGGCAGCATGCGATATTGCAGACTCGAGACAGAAGTGACATCCTTTGACCTACACAACTATAGCTGATAAATTAGGAAGGCATGCGAGAGCATCATTCATGACGTTTTTTCCCCTGAAATATCAATATTATTAGGAGCAGCGTAAAGGTCAACTTTCTCGTTCTCTTCTTCTCGGGTTTTTAATTCAGCGGTTTTTTTTTTTCCTCTTTGATTTTGTTACAATTCTAAACTTCTCAAATAATTTGCTCCTACCACACACTCAGGACGCTATTTGAATATTTTACCTGTAGGATTATCAAGGAACTGCAACCACCTTTTTTACCACCTTAAATGCATTTATAAAAACAAATATATAAATGAAAAAAAAAAAAGATTTTGAAGTTTGTTCTGTGATTCATAAATGCTTGTCGATGGGCTGCGGGAGGAGGAAACCTGATTACCCAGAAGAAACGTGCTTGGAAAAGGAAGGAAGGAAGAAAATGCAAAATCCACCCAACAGACCCCAGAGATGAGATTCGAACCCGCAACCCAGGAGAGGATCCTCATGCCTTAACCAAAGAAACTAGTTACATTTGCAAAAACTGACATTACTAGTTTCTTCACTCCACAAGATATGAAAGGCCGAGATGAAAGGCCGTTCTGCCATTCTCCAATAACCAACCTACTGGTCCTGAAAATATTTGTTGACATTCTGTTTCTGCTCCACACTGACGATGACGGCGAGTGATTGTTGTAGCTCGCGCTGATGTCTGCCTCTGCATCGCTGGAGACGGAAGTGTGATTGAACTTGTTACGGGGATTAGAGGTGCTAAACGGGAGAGACGAATTCGGAGAGGCAGAGGAGACGGATGAAAGTATAGGGGAGAGAGATGAAAGCGTACGCCTCCACGTTGGCTGCAGGTGAGCGAGCGGATCTGAAAATTGCCTTTTGTCTAAAGCGTGACCCCACCACTTCAGACAGACTTGGCGGATCAGGAGGATGTCGTTAAGCGCTTATCCTTTGTTCTGGAAGAAGATGGAAGGTATATTTTATATTTTGGTTTTAAGTAGCCAGGAGAACACTGATTAATCTGCAAGCGTTTGTGCATTAATGGCTTAAGGAGATGTTCATAGTGCAAGTACAAGCTCACTGAGAGAGAGAGAGAGAGCTAGAAGGTAATACAGTCATGAGGAGGTCACACTGATGAAGCATAAAGCAGCCGGACACTTTACTCAACTAACCTGAGGGAACCTCGAGCAGCAACCTAACTAGGGCTGAAACGATTCCTCGAGTAATTCGATTGCAAAAAATGATCGAGGCAAAATCTTCTGCCTCGAAGCTTTGTTTAATGAATTTTAAAAGCTTGCGTTATGTTTTTGCGCAATTATTTGTTGACTTTTGACAAAGTGCACTTCCGGATACAAGCCACCAGTAAACACCAACGAAGAAGCGCTTACGTCACCCACAAAGCGGAAGGAGACGCAAACATTTTTTGCCGGATCCTCGCGGTAGCTTGCGGACCTTGCAGAACTTCGCAGAACGTCGGCGGGCAATTGCGGCAGCTCACGCCGTAATTGGTGAGATAGGGGTATAAGCTATTCCTTGTATTGTGAATAATGACAATGTTTATTTTTGATAAAATGCTGTATGGATTTAAAAAATAAAAGTCGATTTTTCTAAAAAGAAAACCAATTAATATTTGTTTCTCTTATATATATTTTACATTGCTGTTTAATTAAACAAAAGTACATTTTATCCGATTACTCGATTAATCGAGACAAACTTCACGTTCAGAAAATTTCATAACGGACAAGACCTACTGTAAACTACTTGTATGCACCTCAATTTTGATTAAAAAAAAAAAATAAAAAAAACTATTCTAAAGTTCTAAACACTATTAACCAAAATAAAATAAAAGGGAAATCCTGTCTGACCAAAATCTGAGGAACCACCTTCTAGATTTAATAACCCCTGGTGTTGAGGGTAAATAGAGGAACATTGTCAACATAAAGCATGGTCTATACTGTGTATCTTCCTGTTCATGTTTACTTTAAGCTCTCAGAAAGACTAGAGAGAGATTTGCTTATGAAGTATTGCGTTTCACAGTCAATGTCTGGGTCACCGATTCAGCCACGAGGTAGAAAAGCTTTTCACTCGGGCTGAATAGAATCATCTGGAAACAATAAAGCGGATGAATAATGCATGGACAACAGGGCTGACGCTGCATGTAAATCATCCCTCATGCCTGGGATCGTCTTCCTTCTTTCCTATCCAGAGTCCCACCTTTAAATGTCACGATGTTCATAGTGTTGACACTGCTCGGCGAGGACGGTCAGAAGCAGGGCAGTGTTTGCGCGGTTGATGTAGCGTAGCTGTGCCACTTTAGCAGCAAGATCTTTTTTTATTTATTTATTTATTTTTTTTTGAGTTGCTGCACAGACATGGTGATGCTTTAAATCTATTGTGCACGACACCAGAATACAGATGGCTGTCTATCCCTCCCTCAGACTGCTACTCTTCTCCGCTTGTCCTCTGGAACACCATTTAAAATCCAATTTGGGGTCAATCACCGTACACTCGCCGCTGTCCTACACGGAGGAGGGGCTGGAAGACCGCGAGAGTGGCATTGGGAAAACCGCTCATCAATGTTAATGGGCTGTAATTTTTGCTGCTTTTCCGTGCAGTGTCAGTATTATTACAAGATTAACAGCGAGCGTCTGCTCTTCCCGGTTCATTCATTGTGCATATGTAATTTATGTCCTCGGTATTAGAGCTGGGCCCTGAAAGTCCAGCCAGGACGCCCTGGTCTTCTTTAGTGTATGCTGGGAAAATCTTTGCTTTCTAGGCCAAGCATATTTTTTTTATTAACTCTGGAATGGCACCAAGTGTCCGGATTCCTTCGCCATCAGCCAAGCTAAAATGAGGTCCAGGGTGACTCACTGGCTGACGCACCACGGAAGATAATGGTAGGCTTGGAATAAATATAGACTGGGATAACTTGTTGAGGGATAAACAGCGATGGTTGGCATAGAACACTGGACAATTCCAGCTGCTTTCTGTTAATGCGTAATTCCGTAAATGCCAGTGTGTCTGTGTAAAGTTTGACAAAACATTGTTGATGAATAGATGGGGGAAATCGGGTCATAAGAAAGCAAGTAAGCAAGATGGCGTAGGGATAACACAGAGGCCTCGCACCTCCAGGGTCGGGGGTTCGATTCCTGCCTCGGGTCTGTTTGCAAGGAGTTTTTGTGTTCTCCCCGTGCTTGGTGGGTTTCCTCCAGGTACTCTGGTTTACCCCCGCAGTCTAAAGACATCCAGATTAGGCTAATTAGTGTTTTTAAATTGCTCGTAGTATGAGAGTGTGCGCGCTTTGTGACCTGTAACTCAGTTCATATATTATATTTATATTTTATATTTAACTTAATTTTCATGTCTTTTCTAAATATTTGGATAGTTTTTATATGCAGAAATATGATTATAGTGTTGGAAATTGGTAATGTTGGTAATATACTTGCTTAGTTGGAACGGATTATCTGCATTATTAAATAGAGCCTTATTAAATTCGTATGATGAGGTACCACTGTAGAGATTTTGAACTGTTTGTGGATGTTGATTTTTTAAATTATTTTTCCCCCTGTACTCACCTTTCCTATTTTCCAGATGCATATTGGCCCCTCCGTGCACTGAGCAGCTGGCTGGTCTACCTCCAGCACCGACTGCATCTTTGTCTTAGATCTCTAACGTCTGCATATTACACAGGTCGAGGCTTTGGGCTGTATCGTTACGATCTAATCAAAATATCGGTGTGCCAGCAGAATTCCTGGCAAAACAAATAGACCGTGGTGCACAATGCCTTCCAGTGGTCTAGGAGCCAAGTAAAGCAAAAACAAATCTTCTCATTCTTTACATTGGACGTGCCATATTGATTTTTTATTTATTTTTTTATTTTTTAAAACACCTTTCCAATTTCTTTTCGAGAAGGTATATCATCAAAGCTGTTGTTTTGTGGGAGCGTGCATTAAACTGGACACCCAGACATAGTAGTTTATAGCCAACTGGCGAAAAATAACCAGTCGTTAATTTATGAGAGTCGCACTTTTTCAGTCCTTTGAGCTCGAGTTTGATGACTGCAGTGACAGCTTGTCTCCACCAGGGGCAGTTGGTGGGATCAGTCCCAGTGGATGTATCTCATGAGCAAAGTATTCCAGTTTTCAATCGTCATCCGCAGCTCAATCATATTTGTTCTGGATTCTTTAAGGCTTCGTGATGGTGTAGATGCTTGGACGTTGTCAGAAACAACGACCAGGATTTAACAGAGGAGTATCAGCTTTAAGAATCCTCGTTGTCTACAATCTTAATGGTCATCAGTGATCACCAGAGCTCCCCAGTCACCAGCTTAGTCTCAAGCTTGTTACTGTGGACGAGTGGGAGAAGTGACGGTGAAAATTGGTGACTAATTATAAAAGGTCTTTGTCGCGGGACAAGCTTTTGCGTAATGTATTTTTAATCGATTTGTGTTCTCCCGCTTCAAACGCTACAAGAGACCACATCTGGTGAACATGCTTTTCAAATTACGATACCACTTCTGCTGATTTTTATTTCCGTTAACCAGACGGAACGCATTTTAAACATAGTGCTAGATCTCACCAATTCAGACCACAACAAACCTCATGCAACTGACGCACTGATGCTCTGCAGTTCTTGCCTTTTATTTTTATTCCGTAAAGAATTACATCATCGTCTTTAAAAAAATAAATAAATAAATAAATAAATTAAAAAATGGACACAAAGGAATGTTCTGTGGTCTTGTGCTTGGCAGTATGGCTTATGTGTTTGGTTTGGCCCGGACCAGAATGACAAAGGACCCCTTTATGAGAAGCACTGAGAGAGCGTTCTCCTGTGGGTTTGTGTGTGTGCGAGTGCCAGAACTGTCCAATGGCTCTCTTGGGGGGGGGTCGTATTTGAGCCGCTCACTTCCTAAAGAACATTTAGTGCTGTATCAGAGCCAAGGAGCCAAACTTTCGAGTACGTCCTCAGCATTCACTTCACATAGTATGTCAGTTTGTTTTGTGAAGGAGGTGTGAGGTTCTGCCTAAAAGCATGTTGAAATTCTTCCGCAACAGTCGATCACACCTGGCTGTGCACCGGAGTGTGTTGCTGTCTGTGTAATCAGAACCCCAATGCGAGCTTATGATCCACATACCCTGCACACAGCAGATGGTCCAGGTCAGAGAGAGATGTATGGATTGTATACAGAGAGAGAAGTGCTCTGTGCATAAAACCGTAGTGTTAGTGGCCCTGGGATTTGAGTCGATCGATAGCTGGTGGATCAGGTTAAGCAAAGGAACTGCTGTCGCTGCATCTCTGTGTTAACACTACAAGAGGCCAAAATACTTTTTCTCTATTTCTCTGTCTCTTTTTCTATTTGTGTGTCTCTCTCTGTGTTTATTTCTGTCTGTCTTTCCTGTCTTTCAACTCTGCACTACCTAGGGCAGTCGATCTTCCTTTGTTATCCTGTCGCTCATTCTAGCTGTCTCATCAGCTGTTCTCCTTCAGCCTATTGATTTCTTCTCCGTCCCAGTCTCCCGTTCGGTCACTGCAGTCAAACCCCATCCTCCTTCACCACATGTGATCAGGAGGTTAAAAGACAAAGCAGCGTAATGTTAATGTAAATAACTTGCCTCCTTTCCCAGTTTGTAAATGTAACCATTTTGGGGTCGGATTGTTAGGGACAATTTGATCAAGCTTTTCTTGTGTAACAGATCTCGTTGTATGCTTTGTGCAATTTAACGCCATCTTCAGAATGATGGAACTGTTTATTTATGCTCGCACATACACATTTGACCACACCTCCCCACTGCCGCAGGTTCCTCGATCGTCTAGACGCTTTTTCCACTACTGTGTAGGTGTTCTGGTTAACCCCGTATGTTTATGTTTACAGTACCCTGACTCCGCCCACCTGCACACACCTACAGATACATGGACCATGTCTGGCCACTCGAGCATTTCTTTCTATTTTTACGAACGTTTTCTTTTCAACAAATGCCAGACATTTCTATCACATGAATTTGTTTCGTACCCTGATTGGTTGATTAAGGGAGGTCGGAATTGGGGCAAAAAATGTATTCGTTTCTACTTCAGCATCATGTTTTCATTTAGATGCACACATCAGTGACTGTATTTAATAGCATTAACCTAAGTGAAAGTGGACACAAAGCATCCTGCTGCTTCTGTTTGTTATATTTCGACCCTTCAGCAGGAAGTGCACTTCGGTATTGACCAGGTTCTTTCTTCTCTCCTTTCCTCTCTGCAGCGACAGCCGCTTTGAGCTCCTCGGCGGAGGCAGTCTACAGATCTTTAACTTGACCGAAGAGGACGGAGGGATATACAGCTGCCTGGCAGATAACGCGAACGACTCCATCGAGGCCCGGGCCGAGCTCACCATTCAAGGTAACTCCAAAGCAGCATGCAGCGTAACCTTTATGCGGTGTGATGTGCAGCAGGTGGCTGTTAAAGCGTTAATCTGTTGGTTGGGCGTTCGGTAGGGTCATCACATGGTTTGAGGTGGTGACTCGAATGGATTGAGATGGATTAGTTGCTCAGCTGCTACGTCTCCTCGTATGATCCACATTGTGCTTGCAAATGTCTCATGGGATTCACAAAAGCTACCTCTAAATGAGTATTGATGGTTTTTCACTGAGTCCAGATGTTTCTGATGTTTCCCCTAAATCTGTTGATAATTTGACTGTAAATAATCTGCATTCTATGGATACTGATATGCAGTAATGAATGTTAGCTCAAATCACTACAATTAATTTCTAGATTTTTTTTTTTATTTTTTTGTCCAAGTTACTGTCTTTTGTTTTTTGAACCCCAGGTTGATTTCAGCGTATGTACTTTTATCACAAGTGTAATTTTCATCTCAATAGAAGTTTTCTGTAAATTTAAAATTCATTTTATTATTGTTTTATTGAATCAGTTCTTTCTTTTGGTTTTATTTGCTGGCACACGTTACTTTCTGTCAAGTATAGAAAGATTGCTAGATAGATATTGCAGATTAATAGATATAGTACTTTATTTATCTCAAACTAAGTTGCAGGGTATTGTGAATGTGTGTACGAAAATTGCTGGTACTGTACATCTTTGAATGACCTTCATAATTTATATAAAGTCAGGTCCTTGAAGGAAACCTCAATCAAATTTGGCTGATCCGAGTCGTCCCTTGTGGTGTGAATTCAGGTCCCTACCATGAGGGCGTTGTCATATTCTGCCACAATGCACAACAAAGCGGTTTAACATGTTGTTTATTCCTATCGCTATCAGTTTTGTTACTGACAATTAGTCATTTTTAATTGTGTTGATATTTATTTGTCCTGTGTTTGTCTGATGTTGTATGTTGCAGCTGGATGTGTGAACCGAAAGGGTCTCCTGGGAACCTATATTATTTGTTTTGTGGAACATGTCTAAAGACGTTTTCACATTATGGACCGGGGATCGTTTTTCTGCGAAAACATGTGACCCAAAGATTCGGTTCATTTTCGTCAGTGAGAACATGAGAGTATTTAAACATTTAACTGGGTCTCTTGTGCGTGTGCAAACAAACACCTGTGTGATTAAAACAAGCCAATTAGTTTTTCCCCCTATTATGACCTCATATAAGCAGCAGTTGCTCAGCTCTGCAGGTGGGGGCGTGACTTAGCAGTAGCTCATTTACACAGACACTGAAACGGCGCGTTAGGAAGAGGAGTGAAACATGGAGTTTAACGTGTGAAAGGGTGGTTATCTGAAGGGTATCTAAACAAATAGTAAAATATGGGACCTTTAATATACTGTAGCATTGATAGTGTAATGTAGTGCAACACTGAAACATTACAAACTGTCAGAATTTCTTTATATAAAAGATAACTGCGTAAAAAAAAAATGTGTCATGCCAAAACCGACCCCAAGCTTTAAGGCTAAATATTATGTCCCCATTTCTAAAGTGACAACCAGCAATCTGAGATCGGCTCTTTCATACGCATAACTTTACAAAGGATCGACACTTGCTATTAAATTGAGCGCAATTTAAGAACAACAAAAAAAAAGCCTGTCATGTTGAGTGTATGGTTTTCTCCAGCTCTTTCCTCAGTTGTGTGTGCTTTCTAAACGCTATTGTTCTGTAATGGGATTGTCTGCTTTCAGCACGCTTCGGCCATGTTTACACAAACAGGTAAAGAACTGAGACTGATGGCTGGAATTGGCGTGACACTCGAGCGACTACGACACAAAGGAAGCCGTCTGTAATGCGCACGTACGTGTTGTGTCGGAGATGAAGGGTGCACAAGGAAGCACAAAGTGGGTGTGAAATCAGGGAAATGGCTCGGGACCCAGATCTCCTTCATGCGCTTCACACTTGATGAGAATACACAGTGCGATCCTGGGTGTGTGACGAGCGGATGAGAGCGACCGAGAGCCTTGGCGGCTGCGTGGGTGGGAGAGTTGAGTGTGGATGCACCAGTGCAGGGGCCCAGTGCTCACAATTCACAACATGGCAGAGCGTTGCCGCGCCAAGGCTTCAGCTTTCCAGTTCTCTTTTACCTCGTAATTTTCCTTGGCGTTCCGCACAACACCAGAGATGAGCGTCTCTCGTCGGCTTTCTTTCAAAAGCGTTGGAACCGATGCAAGGGACTGTCACCGGACCGAACGATCCAGAAAAAGAAAGAAAGGGGGGAAAAAAAAAAACGCCTTTGTGGTAATGAAGTCGACTCCAGCCAGCTGCATGGCGGGATTGACGGCTCTCTCTGTTTCTGCACAGACGGGACAGAAAGACGCTTTCAAAACAGCTTTTTCCCACATCGTGTCCAGCTGATTTTCTTTCAGCGCTCTTTAGGATGCACCATGTGGCTTGTTTCTTTTGGATATGTTTGTGCTGTCGCAAGAAATTTCTTTTTTTTGATCACTTAATTGATTTTACATCAATTGAAACCTGACCCTGTGCCTTTTGGGGAGTTTGTCATGCTGCCAAGTACGAACAAAATTTGTTGTTTGAAACAAAGCGTAATTCTTGATTAGCGAAACCCGTATGTTTTTCTTTTTGTATAAAAAAAAAAAACAGGGTTGTTTTGGATTTTTTAAAACGGATGATGGCATGTCGGTCGGTCGCTCGGAGACCGGCTGATGGACGCTTTGCCCGTTCAAGTGTAAGTTTTGTCTTGCCAGCTTTTCTGAAGCCGAGGTTAAAGACGAGAGCAACAGATTAAGGGCTCGGAGAAAGGCGAGCTGCGAGGTGCAGGGTAACAGCGCTGCCTTTCGCTTTACTGGAGCTGGCAAGACAATAAATTGGGCCAGAGCGCACAGTAGGTTTTAATTACGGATTGGTGCGTTTGGAGCTCGAAGTCTTTATAGTCAGGCCCCCCAGTCGCACTAATGGGACTGTGTGTGTGTGTGACATGTAAGCCGTAATAAGCCCATATATTTTACCGATAGTATGTTTTAATGTATTCTAGTGTGCATGGGAAAGCGTGTAGGTGTCCGCATGCTATGTAATATATATGTATATACTGTATGTGTGTGTGTTCCAAGCCTTATAGCAGTTCATGATTTACAAGTTTGCTCTCTTATTAAACTTTCATCACCTGCGTCTGAGTTAACATGCTGCACATGATCGGCTCTACCTTCAGGCCACTGTTTGATGTCGACAGAGTTGATGTCAGGAGCTGAGGTTTCTCTCTCTCTCACACACACACACCACGTGTACACACACACACACACACATCGAGGGTACAGGAGTTTCGAAAATGAGGAGAGCTTTTGTGGAGTTCTGTGTGCTTTTGTTAAAGCTTCTTTACACAGAAAACAAGGTACAAAGTGAAGTTAATAGAGCCAGTTTTAATTAAGTATGCAGCTTTAACCAGTCTTTTGTTGCACGATTCAGTTAATTCAATTGACAATCGATTCACACTTCAATTATTTAACTAAAGTTACAGATCTAAAATGGATATACAGTGGAACCTCGGATTACGAGAATAATTCGTTCCACAGCCCAAAAAAATCAATACACAAAAATTAATACAAAATATAAAGTAAAAATAAAATAAATTAACCTGCACTTTACCTTTAAAAAAAAGTAATAACAAGTGTTTCTGTTTACGTGGCAGGCATGAACAGAATCACAAGTTCTTCTAACTCAAAAAATAAAAAAAATAAAAAAAAGCATAAGTGTGTGTGTCTGCCGTTGTGTGCGCGCGCGCATAATTTGACACCGTGCTGGTTCACAAACACACACACACTAAAGGCGAGAGTGAGTGTGTGTGAACCGGCACTGTGTCAAATTACACGCACGTGCACACAACGACAGGCTGAGGGAGAAAATGGATTTTTAACCTTCTAATGAAAAAAAGTAAAAATAAATCCCGACAGATAAGTGTTTCCGTTTATGCGCGCAGGCGCTGTGTGCGCGTGTTTGGGCCTGTCGTTATGTATGTGTGCGCGTAATTTGACACCGTGCCGGTTCTCTCTCACACACACACACACACACACACACACACACACACACACACACACACACACACACACACACACTAAAGGCTGTGTGAACCGGCACGGGGTCAAATTACACGCGCGCGTGCACGGATGCTGATTATACCAGTGAGAGACTCGCATTAAGACCCAGCAGGGGAGACGATTACCCACTTCTGTAACGCAAGGTTTCACTGTATTCATTAAAATATATACCACAGCTTCAGCAAAAAATGTGAACCACTTGCATCTTTCACAAGTACTCGTATTTTACTAGAGTATCGCTGCTGTTTCTTTTGAGATGGTGAGCGATCAGTGCAACACTGCCACCTACAGGACTTTAGCAGGAAACTAATGAAGATTAGCTTAATTTTATTAAGTGTATTTATTTCTCTTTTGCTAAGTTTTTTTGATGCCTCATACTGATTCAATCAAACTTCTTTTTATTCAACAATTAGTTACATGTAATAATTTCTTTCATAATACAGAAGAGTGTTTGAAAGAATGTGAAGATGACGAAGATTCGGGAAAAAAATTAATACACAAAGAATGATATCCTTACAGATGCCCTAAAATGGACCAATTTCTTGAAATGTATACCACAGCTTTAGCAGAAAATGCGATCTGCTCGCATCTGCCTCAAATACTCGTATTTTACAAGATTATCGCTTATGCTTTTTTTTTTTTTTTTGAGTTAGAAGAACTTGTGATTAGTGCAATACTGCCACCTACTGGACTTTATTTAAATAAGATTAGCGTCATTGTAATTAGCGTGCACATTTCCTCGGTTTTGTCTTGATAGCCCATATCGATTCAGCTCTTTTTCATTCAACATAATCTATTTCCTGTAATATATTATTTCTTTATTATTAATTTCTTATGCAAATGAGTACTTGAAAGAAAATGAAGACAACAAAGAATTATATTCTTACAGATGCTCTAAAATTCCTTCAAACGTATGCTACAGCTTTAGCAGAAAATGCGAACCACTCACACCTTCCTCATACTGTATATTTATATTTTACAGGATTATCGCTTCTTCTTCTTTTTAATTTTGAGCGGTTAGTGCAATATTGCCACCTACTGGACTGGATAATCTTGGTATAAAAAAAAAAGATTTTGAACACATGACGTTTAAACAAACAACAAGACAAGTCACCTAGCATGTCGGCGTTTTATTAGGTTAACGTTTAGTAGCTCTAATACTTTAAAACCTGAAAGAAACGTAGCTGCATGAGGCTAAATATAATTCTCAAAAATCGAATCGAATTTAGCGCTGATGTTTCAGAGCTGTAGTGGCTATGGGCCAGTTCTGTATTCGTTGAGAGTGATGTATTCCTCCTGTAGTGCTGGGTCGTATGTCGACATGATATCATGTCCCAGGATGTTTGTCCCATCACGGGCTTTTGTCACTGACTTAAACACAACCTGTATGCACGCAGGAAGTGCTTAGGCTTTTCATCTGTGTGTTTTCCACCGCGCGCTGTTGCGGATGAAGAAGTGTCAGATGTCAGAGATTTGAGTGGTGCTCACGTTGGACAAACCATCTGTCTGGCGTTGAGGCGGAGGTGGTGGGAGTGTGGAACCAGCAGCGTGTGACAAGTGTTGTTCAGCAGGTTGGGTGTGCAGATCTCATCAGCCTCCAGGAGGACGCGTGGAGAGCTGTTCATCATTTTAGCCTTGCCATGTCAGTACTTCAGAGATTAGAAAAACATTAGTGAAGGGACAAACAAGGGCTCTGAGAGATCCTTATGGGATTTCAAGAGGTGATAACATCGCTGATGAGATTGTCTCAGCACAAGAGAGGGAGAGAGAGAAAAAACAATATTTTATAACAGCATTTTTTTTTTAAATTAATGCAACAGTAGGGAAACTGTGTGGAAAATATTATGTCGTGATCAGTACTTCAAGATTGAAAAGCAGAAAAGTGTATCCTGTTAATGATATTGATCGTAGACTTTGGCGTTTTTGGACTTGCTAATCTGGAACCGTCAGCCATCTTAGCATACCGTGACGTAAAATATACCAAACCATCACATCCAAGAATAACCCCCCCCCCCCCTCCCCCCAAAAAGTCTTTTTTAGTAGAAAAGTCGAATAGGAAAAGCAAAGCACTGGAGTTTATTGTAAATATTCAGGACAAACACCATCAAATTCAATCTTTAGCTAATGAGGATTAACGTCATTTTAATTAGCGTATACGTTTCTTCTGTTTGGTTGCTTAAATACCCCGTACTGATTAATTCGAAGCTCGTTTTTTATGCAACATAATCCACTTCATGTAATAATTTCCATAATAATACAGATGAGTATTTTAAAGAATACGATGATGAAAGATCTCAGGAAAAAAAGAAACTGAACAAGCAAGAGAGAATGATGACCTTAAAAATATTGAAGTACTGTATTATATTGTATGTCTGGAGTGTATCATATATTTTTACCTAATTGTGTAAATCCATGATCCATACTCACGTGTTCATTTTGGTTGCTACAAAACGTTCAGTGGGTGTCGATACTTATGCACACCACTGCAATAGATGGTATTTCTTTGCTGGCACTTTATTTCTTCAGGATAAGTAATGCGTGATTATTCGTTGTTGAATTTACGCGGCCCTTGCGCTGTGCTCTGGTGTGGTCCGCTTGCTGTGGTAGCGTTCATGCTCCTGCAGTAGTGTGTAGACGTAGACTCCGGCACAGTGCGCAGTGTGTGTACTCTATTTGGGCTAAATGGTGCGTGGCAGTGAAGGGAGTGCTGCAAGCAGGATTACTCCCTCTAGCAGATAACGAATGCTGCAGGAAATCGGCATCCCCAGGCAGGGACATCGCCACACACGCGCGCACACACTGCACACGCTAGGTCCCAGCTGAGGAACCAAACACGACTCACTGTATATACAGTATAAATCTTACACCATCATCAGCAGTGGTACCCAACCATATTTTAAAACATTATTTCCTAACCATATATTTATCCATCCAGGGTTTATACCAGGCATAGTCACGGGGGGGCATAGAACTTATTCCTGGAAACCTGGTGCACAAGATGGGGTACCAACCCATTGCAGGGCCCAAGCACACACACTTACACTCCCAATCATGCACTACGGGCAATTTGGAAACGCAGTGTATGTCTTTGGCGTATTAGAGGAAACTTGAGTACCTGGAGGAAACCCTACAAGCCCAGGGGGTGAACATGCCAGCACTACACACACAAACCAGAGGCGGGATTTGAACCTCCAGCTCTAAAGGTGTGAGGCGATAGTGTTAACCCCTAAGTCCATGTGCCACCTTTATTTTATATACCTGAGCAAAATAGCTGTAAAAACTATATTATTGTAATGAAAATTGTTAGATTGTTATGCCGTTATTGTTATTATTATTACTCTTGAATGATGTTGCTCGACTCAGTTGTGGTATAATTTTACGTGCAGATGGAAACAACAATGTAACGTGAGTGTCCTAGCTAAGCTAAGCTAACCGTCCTTCCTTGGTGATTGAAAGACTGCTAATGTTTTCTTACCACTAAGTTGCAGAGGTACATCAGCATACGAATTTAATCCGTTCTGGAGGCGAGTTCTTAAGGCGTAATTTCATGTAGTGAAGCGGGTTTTCCCATAGGAAATAATGTAAATGCAGATAATCCGATCCAGCCACCCAAACAATTTATTAATATCACCAATTTCCAACACTATAATCATATTTTTGCATATAAAAAAAGACATGTAATTAAACCTTACTTTAATTTAAAAACTAAACTGTAAGTGGCTCAGTTTTATTCCTGCTATCGTTCTTAATAACATTCTTGGGATCCATAGTACTATGTCTTCAGTAAATCTTGCACAAACTGCAAAAAAAAAAAAAAAGCCAAAATTTGTACAGTATATGTTGATTCCACTGTATTAAAATTTTCAAAATGTCAAAATGATATATCTCAGTATCACATTTGTTAACCTTCAAACTTTATTTGTCTGTTTGCTAACTTTACATTTACATTACCTCATTTTTTCAGACACCCTTATCCAAAGCCACTTACATTTTTATCTCATTACACATCCGAAAAGGTGAGGGTTAAGGGCCTTGCACAAGGGCCCAACACAGGCAACTTGGTGGTGGTGGGGTTTGAATCTGGGATCTTCAGATCAGTAGTCCAATACCTTGACCATTTTGTCCGTGTCACTTTACAGACTAATATTTCTCTACCTAAAACTAGCTATCTCTTGTTTTTTGCAGTTGTTAGAGTAAATTTTAAGCTAAGCTGGTGTATCAGAAATCACTTGGCCAGCTTGCATTAGGCAGGACATTAGAATGCCCAGAGGTACTCGAGGATGTGACCGGGACCTTTTCACCTCCACCGTATTATCAAGCTGAATTAGTCCTCCCTGCTGATGTCCTGAGGGTGATAACGTACGGACGGCAAGCAGGTTGATGCGAGCGAGACCGTATACAGAACAGGATCCCATTTACAAGCCATGTGGGGCAGCTTCACATGACCCTCACTCGCGCTGCGCTGCATGACCTTACAGCAGGCGAGACGTGAATTCTGCTATCTTTGAAGAGATCAAACAAGTCTTTAATCCTGGATTTTCTCTTTCTTTAACGATCAGAAGGTGTTGAGATGATATCGCTCCAGGCAGACCTTTTACATTCAGTTCCTTTGTCTTTACACATATGTGGAAGCACATGCTTTCGCAGCTCTTATTATGTGATTGATGCGCAAACAACCGACTGATTTTATTTTTCCTAATCTTCTCTGCACAAGTTTTTTTTTATTTACAAGCCTCACTTCTAACTCTCTTGTCTCTGCAGTTCCTCCACAGTTTATTAAGAGACCGACCAACACCTACGCACACGAGGCTACGGACATAGTGTTCGAATGTGAGGCGACTGGATCCCCTTCCCCGACCATCAAATGGGTTAAAAATGGTGACGCCGTGGTTCCCAGTGACTATTTCCGGATACTCGTAAGTCTTTAGCTCTTTTATGCGCCATGTGCCAGAGACTCCATGAATGCAGGCAAATGATAACTGGCCAGTTCTCTCTGTGAATGATTATAAATGAGTACTGATCTGTGATTTGCTGATGAGTTTGATGAGCTTGGGTTATTGTGCGGCTTTGCAGAAAGAGCAGAATCTGCAGGTGCAGGGCCTGGTGAAGACAGACGAGGGGTTTTATCAGTGTCTAGCAGAAAACGAAGTGGGCAACATCCAGGCCGGCGCGCAGCTCATCATTCTAGACCAAGGTACACATCTGTTGAACGTATGCTGTTTTGTAATGCATCGAAGTTGGCGTGCCTACTGTATAAAGGTTGTTTCATGCTACATATTTATGATTTTGTCCATGCTTCCAAATATGTCATGTTAAGACGCACAAAAAAAACCTCATTGTTCATATCTTAATAATTCCATCTATTGTGAACGTTTAAATATGTGCACCGTTTCTAACGTTCACCTTTTTTTCTACATTTATTTAGTTACATTATACTAAATAACTACATTTATTAGTGTTTTGTATTTTGCTTAGCTGGGACATCAGGGGGTAAAAAAGAAAAAAAACTCCATAGATGTGATAACCTGGTCAGTACATTCAGGTCGTCAGCTGACTTCATTTTATTGCCACATGACGGTTCTGAGCCTAGACCTGAGCAACTAACACAACCCCAGATCATAACACTGCCTCCAGAGGCTTGTACAGTGAGCACTATGCACTTCTTACCCTGATGCATCCATCGCTCTGGAATCGGGTCAGATTGGACTCATCACACCACATGACCTTGTTCCATTGCTCCAAAGTCTAATCTTTATGCTCCCTCACAAGTGAGTCTCACTAATAAGTGTTATTTTTGTGGACGCAGCTGTTTAGTCCCAATCCTGTTTAGTCTCAAATGCATCACATGTGTATGGAGATGCTTATGTTTTCAATATTAGACATAGCTCTGGTTTCACTGTTGAATTTTTATTTTTTTTTTTTCAAAATGCAACTTCACATGTTTAAATGATCTTCGTTCATAATTTTTTTTCTGACCACATTTTTTTTCCACATAGTTGCCTATTTTTCTTTCTTTCTTCTTCTTCTTTTTTTTTTTTTTGGGGATAATGTGCTGGACAGTTCTTAACCCAATTCCAGTAACTGTTTCCTTTGCTTGATGCATACAGGCATAATAATGCATAATAATGTGACCCTTCTTTTTTCGGTATGATAAGCTTCAGGTCTTGCTGATTATGGCCGCTTTAACACTTGGAGTATTTACTTCAACTGCCAGAGCATGCTTCATGCTTATAAAAAGCACAGCTCTTTATATATACCAAGAAAACATAGAGGACAAATTGATGGTGTAATTTGGGTCTCTGTAGTTTAGCAGAATAAGGCTATTTGTGGTATGTTGGATTGAAAAAAAAATGTTTTTTTGTTTTGTTTTTTTTTCTCTATTTTGAAATGTCAACTGTGCAACATAACAGTATAGAACACGTCTGTTTCCGGGATGTTTCTCCGCCGTGTTTTCCTGCTTTAATTCTGACTCCATTCAGTCGCACAAACAACTAACGTTTTATTGCTTTTCTGCTTCTGAAGATACCGCGAACTCTCCATCACCACACTCCATTTTTATTTCATCTTTACAGCTGATCATAATAATTACGATCTTAGGAGAGAGCTAAACTGGTTACTTAGATGTTCTAATCCTAGACATCGGAAGATTAAAAATTTTATGCTTATGATGCGTGTGCCTTAAGGGGGCTGCTTTCTTCCAAATCAGAACAAAAAGACACTCGGATCAAAGCTCTTCCTAAGAAAATAAAGCAACTAAGTGTGAAAGCACCGTAAGGAGCACCATTACCGCAATACCGACCCAGTGCACTTTAAGTCACCCACTTTAATATTAACCTGCAGTCAGTCACCTTTTCCGCTGAGTTCTGCAGCCTGTGTGATGTGTAGTAATCGTTGCATCGTTGTACCACGTATCATTTCTCTCCATTGTGCCAGAACTTTAATCTGCTTAGTGCAGCCTTGCGTAATGCTCAAAAATTTGAGCATGTTTTGATATCTTTATAAGAAAACGTGTGTTTTGTGAGATTTGTCCAGAAATGTATCAAGATGCATCTCATCTATACTGTACAAAAGTTGAGAGCCTCCTCATTTCTTCAAATTAAATTTAAAGGATGTAGATGAAACGAAAGAAATAGGTACATTTGTTTACTGTGAAAGGCTGCAAAGTGCCTAAAAATTATAATTTTTTAATTCCTTGTTCACGTAACAACCTCATTTCCCCTCTCTTCTGTTCCAACCATTCAGCATCACCAGTACAGGTAGTCCCTGACTTATGAACGAGTCCTGTTCCGGGATCCCGTTTGTAAGTCGGATTTGTTCTTAAGTCAGACAAAGTGATCCGGCTTTGACACGAATATACAATGTAAAGCACACCAATCCACTTGACTAAATCTCTGTCTGCTTTTCCCACACTGCCATCATGTGGCAAAAAAAAAACCGTGACCGCACCTAAGGAAATAAAAATTAAAATAAATTTGACTTGACTTAAGGAAATTAATCTCACACAGCGTTGTCTCTGCACCTTTAAATCGCGAGGGAAATCCCGGACGCCATTTTGTCTCGGAGCTGCTCTCCACTACATTGGACTGTTAACTGTATATAATTGTAAATATTGGTATCTGGTGCGCTGCAGTGTCTATTTCTTGTACAACACGCGTGAGCTACTTCCGTGATTTTGTTCGCATTTACGAAATTTTGTAACTTGAATGTTCGTAAGTCCATCTGTATATTTACCAACAGTCTGATCGTCTGTCAACATCTTCACCTGCATTTCTCTGGTTTATGCCTTAAGTTATGTGGCTTTTTATGCTTGAATGATTCATACAGTACATCACTGTGTGACTTAACAAGCAAAACATATTCCACTGAAACTGCTCAAGGACTGAATAGAAAATGAGAGCCAAGTAAAAGTCCTTCTGGACGCCTGGAGAACTATTCCTCAAGACTATGTTCAAACACACAAGAAAGTCTGGCTCTGCCTGCTCATACAGTGCTCTTTAAAAGTAGGATCTGTGAGGCAGGGCTGCACGGCTTTATATCGCAAATTGCCTTTTTAAAGAGCGCAGTTTTTAAATCACAAGTACTGTGGTTTGAAGTAGCCTGTAATGTTATTACTGAGGGTCCTTTTAAAAATTACAAGGGAAAAATAAAGCCTAATAGCTGCCTCATCCCTTCATAAGCTTTGGGTCATCATGTGTGCTGTGCCTGACAGCAAAGTAGAACTATTACACTAACAAGCGCTGAATCTTTGATGCACTTCATCAGAGCAAGTGAGTAAGAGCAAGGTTAAGTAGACATAAAAAAAAACAGCACACTACATGTCTGATTTCAGAAAAACAGCAATCTGTGTTAACTTACAAAATGAAATCAGTACAAGAACACCGTGTACCATATCACAGACGAACCTGTGGGATGATAGAGCCAAGCCCAAGTCCAGTTCACATCCCGATGCATCACATAAAGGCCTCATTAAGCTCCAGATTATTGTATTTTTTGCACTTGCGCTTATGGATAAAGAATGAGCTCAATAGAAATTCATTATGCACAACTTCTATACACTCTGACCTTCATTTACTTACTTTATTAACGATCATTATTTCTAATAGATTTCTAATCAAAGCTGACCGACCAAGCAGACTTGATAATGAAGAGAATTTGAAAACAAAAGAGACTCCAGAAATCACCAGAAATATACATTCACCTTTCAATGGTTTCTCCACACTCTTATCCTGGTTCATATTCACTTGCAAGGCATTGGGCACTGGTGACATTGGGCACTGGTGACATTGGGCACTGGTGGCTCTGGTGTAGGCTTCTTGCCTGCCATAAGGAAAACCGCGTTCGATTCCCAGCCAATGCCCAAACCTAGCCACTGTGCTTTGGCCCATAATGTGAAAGCACCCTTAAGCTTTGGGTCCAGATTTTTTTTTTTACAATGAAAAAAAAAAAAAGCAGATCCGGTTGGCATTGATCTGAAATGTGTAGAGGTTTTAAACTCGGTAGGGTTTAGCAAAACACTCTGCAAGCCTGCGAGCCCCGCCACATTTCCATCTCACATTTCATTTTTAATTAATTTCTTTTTTTTGGTCTAGTGCTCTTGACTCCAATTTGAAGAATTTCCCTTTTGAAAGCCCTTCTGTAAATGAAAAATGTTGATATTAATGTGAGAATAATATAAATATATACAGTATATCCCCAGTATATGGGATGCACTAAAATGGGATGTTTTTTCCCCCTTCAGATGTGCCTAAGCAACAGATCAGAATGCAGGAAAGAATAAAGATACTGTTGCTTTATTAAGATATTATATATGATGTGGGCTTATGATGTCCCCAGCATGCTGTGCATTAAATTGCCTGTAAATACTCCCACCATTCCGCCAGTGCTTCTCAGCCTTGTGCTCAGGAAAGCAGCTCACCAGGTGTAGTAGAAGACATTTGTTGAAGCCCTAGGCCTCATTACCATCTGTATTGGTACATGCTAAACTCGGAAGTATGTTTAAAGCATGCATATTTATTTAAATCAACACTCTTGCTCGGTAAGCATCGGGTAGAATTTGCTTTGTTATTTGGATTTCTCACTCAACGATTTCTATCACTGGCCTATTCCCCAAACAAACCCCCATACACAGAGGCTTCGAATTTTTTTTTTCTTCTTCTTACGGCTGAGTTATTTTGTTTTTCTCTCATGCTCTGACAGGCTATTATTACCTAAAGCTCAACTCTGCTATTGATGAGGTTTGTGTTGATTTTTTTTTTCTCTCCTAGACAACAGAGGAATAGTTGTGTTTTTCTGTATGAGGATGAAAAAAATTGTCGAGGCAGTAAATAGACGTGTGGGCTCGGTTATCTCATAATGAGTTTCTTAGCTCATTGGATTGGATTTCAGCTTTTGCAAAAAGCATTAGTGCTTTCTCATGCAAGAAGCCATATTTTTTTACTTTTCTCAGTATGAAAGGATGGCAGACAGCTCAATAAACTTAAGAATTGGTATGACATTGTTTGTCGATGGATTCTTTTGTCCTTTTTTTTTTTTTTTTGTTTATTTGCCTCACTTGAATTCAAACAATTTTAGATTTGCATTTAAATGCTTGTTTTTGTGCTTCCTGGACGCTTCTTGATTTTTTTTTTTTTTTTTTTTTTGTCCTTTGCAGTTTGTTTTTCTCCTCGCGGCCTCATATCACACAAGCATCCCATGAAAGCTTTCTTACTAGTTTTCGTTTGATTCTCCCTTAGTGCTCTTTACTCAGACGTAATCTCCAGGTTTGTGGTACTTGGGTGCAGTCGGCGGAGTGTGAGGAATTTCCCACATGGGCCGAGCGAGCGGAGCGATGTGTCGTTCGTTCTGCGACTCCTGGCTTGAGGGAGGAGACAATGCAACCAACGCAAAGCCTTTGACTCGCACCGGATCTGCCCGTAATGGCTGCTTGTATATACTGCCTGGAGAGCCTGCGCAAGCCACGTGGCACAGGAAGCACTCTCTCTAGTCCAGTACCTAAAATTTAATTCATTCCAGAGGCGAGTTTCGTATTGCGAAACGCATTTTCTGATAGGAAATGATGTAAATGCAGATGATCTGTTCCAGTCGCCTAAAAATATTACCAATATTAAAAATTTTCAACATTATAATCATATTTTTGCATATAAAAAATAATCCAAACATTTATAAGTGAAGTAAAATATGATATAAATAAATAAACATTAAACTTGACTTCATAATCCTAATCTTAATTTATGATTCCTCTTGGTACTGACTGCTATAAAAACGAAACTGAAAGCGCTTCCTTTTGATCTTTCTTGAGATCCATGGTGCTATGTCTTCACTAAGTCTTGCACAAAATACAAAAAAAAACCTCCCAGATGTACAAGCACAACGTAGGTTCAAGCCAGATGCACATGCAACTACGTACGAAAACCGGCGCTCGGATCAGCCGAAAATGCTTGGCATGCTGCGGCAAATTTCTCGCAGAATTTCAGTTCTTAAGGCGCTGTGTTTGTATGCTGACATATACCACTGAGGTATATAAAAAAATAAATAAATAAATTAAAAAAAGCATTATCTAAGTGGGATTATCTGTCACGCTTTGGGGGAGCTCAGAAACCTGTGTTAACCTTTCCAAGTAAAGTACTGGACCTTTAAAGTCCAATTTTCACCCAATTGGATCAGAAACGGCTCAACTAACCAGGAGACCAGATGTACGTGCGACCGGTCGCTCGTACGCCGGAAATGCTTTGTATGCCGAGGCGAAACGTTCTTAAGGCGAACATTTTCAAGGTTCGTATGCCGAGCTACCACAGTACCCTTGTTTTTGCATCCTTTCTGCTTTTCCTCGCTGACTTACTTCCCATCTGCAGTCTGTCCATTTGATCCATCAAGGGTTAAATAGGAAACGCTACAGATTACCAAGTCTGACTTGGACAGTACTGGTGACTATTTCGCTTGTTTCATGTGGCGCTCCGTGCCTGTAAGGCTATAAAGATAAAACAGAATACCTCCTCGGAGAGGTCTTGGTTTTTCATTGACACTTAAATTAGGCCTGTATGGTAAACACAACTAAGAGAAGAGCACACGTTTATTTAGAGCACCGCAAAAGCCCTCACAGTGACTTTTCAAATTCTCTTGTTGTTTACAAGACTTACCGGGTAATAACCAGGGTCAAACATGGTCCGTTTGGTTCTAAAACAGGAACAGTGTAACGGACGTGCCGTGATCAAACGAGAAATAATAATAATACCCGACAAAATCGGTACCATAACTGAACTCGATACTCGGCTCAGACTAGTTGTTGCGCCGCTCGCCGTGCCACATAAAAGCTTTCACGAATGGCTTCGGGATCGACCTGTTCATTTTCTCCCTTTTATTGTGAAGCTATAACCCGTCTTCCCGATGCCACAGAAACAAACAATGCAAACGGAGCGACTGTTTTCTAATACACGAACGCTCGAGCGCAGACGGCCGAATTCACAGAAACCGTCATCGTTGTGTCCTCTGCCATCAAATTAGCCCCTGTTTGAAGGTCACCGTGTCTAGCAGGTGCGGAAAGCTCCCAATAAAAATGGGCAACTAATCCAAGCCTGAGAGAAGAATCTCAGTGAAGCGTTAAACGAGTGTCTCCAACAATCAGCTCCAGGTGCCACCTTGCAGTACTTTCTTTGTTTTAAACCGTTGACACGATGTGCTCCAGACATTGCCACCTTGCCAGAGTGCCTGTATTACTGGCCACAAGTCACCCTTTTACAAGGAACCTGTTCTGATTGACCCGTCACCATTTCCCACTCCTGTGCATGCTAATATCACTTACCCACTGAAGGGCAAAGGCCTGGCAACCAAAACCAACCCGGGACAATCCACATCCTGGCTGAGGCAGTTTTGATTTCTGTTCCACACCACCATGAAATTTGAAGGAACTGTTCAGAACATGCCATGAATTTTTGTTAAATGCTGACTCGAAACACAATGTGCATTTTAGCACTAACATGATATGCACTCACAAATGAGACAAATGACAACCATATACAAGTGCAGTTAGGTTTTAATCTAGCATTCCAACAGCTCTGAACCATCCATGTGCAAAAATTGAGTAATTCTTCTTAGTTTTTTTTTTTTTTTAAGGTAGGCATGCAAAATGCTTCATGTTAACTTCATGTTAAGTCACGTTTCAGAAGGATGAAATTTTGCCTCCATCAAGCAAAGAAAGCAACTATGGATAATCATGAAATTACTGGAGTTGAGCTCTGACTCATCCAACACATTATTAAAATCTTGAACCACCAACTTGGTTGGATAAAAATATGTCATCGGAGATCACTTGAACACTTTGTGACGTTGCATAATAACTCGGCAGTAGAAATTACAGTTATGGTTAATAGTGAAATCAAGAGCATTTCCTTTTACTCTACATGCTGAGAACTCATCTTGTTCTTGAGAACTCATCTTGTTCTTGATTGGGACTAAACAGCTGTATGACCCTAAGCAAACCACTTAGTGAGACTAATCAGAGAAAAAAGTTTGCTAGGGAGCATAAAGATTGGACTTGGGAGCAATGGAAAAAGGACATGTGGTCTGATGAGTCCAGATTGACCCTATGCAAGAGCGATGGGCGTGTCAGGTTAAGAAGGGAAGTGCATGATGAAGCGATGCCTCCATCGTGCATACTGACCACTGTACAAGCCTCTGGAGGGAGTGTAATTTACATTTATGCCATTTGCCAGATGCCCTTATCCAGAGCGACTCAAATTTTCTAATCGAATTATTCATTTGAGGGTTAGGGGCCTTGCTCAAGGGCCCAACAGTAGCAAATTGTTGGTGCTGGAGCTTGATCCTGGGAGCTTTTGACCTTAATCACTAAGCTGCCCCTGGGGTTGTTTTAGTTGGTCAGGTCTGATTGGCTGAGCTCTCTCAGAGGGGAGGGATGAGAGGTACTTAGTGCTCCCACATTAATCACGGCTCTACAGCCA
>JAQQZS010000007.1:22659474-22674723 GCA_030068045.1 Platyallabes tihoni | reverse complement strand
GCTCCCACATTAATCACGGCTCTACAGCCAATCAGGGGCGTCTGTGAGCTCACGCAAGCGGAAGGAGCGGATAGCGCGGTCCTCCGAGTGTGTTACGTCGGCTGGCGTCACATGGTTCGGAGGAAACACGTTATAGTCTTCGGCCCTCCCGACTGAGTGGTAGCCTTAATGTGGGAGCCCCCTAGTGACGGGGCTGAATTGGACACGACTAAATTATGGAGAAAATCAGGAAGAAAAAAAAAGAACATGTATGGAGGTTTTCTTTTCCTGGATGGCATGGCCACATTCATTCCAGGACTCAAACTGTGAAAGAGTAGTTCTGGGAGCATGAGGAATCATTTTCACACATGAACTGGTCACTACATAATCAAAGCTAAAGGCGGTCAAATGAAACCTTTTAACATGGATGACATTTTTCCAGGCAATATATAAATCCATTGCTGTATTTTGTGGAACTGGTGTGTGTATCCTATCTAGAGAGGTATGTATATATTTCCATGCGAAAGATGTATTGAAATACAGAAGATAAGGTGACCACTATAGCAGCAAGGGCACTATTTTTCCCTTGAGTGTAATAGAGAAGCTGAGCCAAGACTGGATCTGGACCTTTATGAGAGTCCATATTAAATAGGCTTCCACCTCTTTCCACCTGAATGTTGGTTGTTAACTGCGAGGACTATGCAGGGATCCCACGCTGTGTTCTGCTCTGTAGGGCAGCAGCCTTTGTTGGTACTCCTCACTTGAACCCTGTTTCATCTCCCAGACATATCGTAGGAAGGTGGGCCGTCTGGGAGGATCCTGAGCCATTCCCTCATCACCTGAGAGAGTAGCTTTGGTGCATTTAATCTCAATAATGGTGTCGGGCTTTAATCCATCATCCTCTCGTATTCATGACGTTGTGTGTGCTGCTCCGGCAGAGTGCTGATGCTGCAGCGCTTGTGCAGACTCTGGAGTGAACGTGAAACCGAACCGATCAAGTTCTTATTTATAAGGCGTCATACTGACCGGGCGATGCTTTCTAGTGCAAATTGCGCAATTCTTCATTTTGAAGAGTATAAATCAGTGGTTTGAGAATCTAGAAGGAATGTAGCTTCGTCTCAGCTTAAATCCACTTTAAGGATGATTTTGTCGATTAGCCCGGTCTCGTCTCTCGAGCACATGGTTAATCAGTCATCAGGTCGACAGAGAAGAGATCAATTTGATTTGCTTTACTTCTTTCCTAAAAGGTTTATTCCCTTTGTGTATCAAGCCTTAAGCCTTTGTCTGGAGATCAGCAGCTCACCCAAATGTCACAAGCTGTCAGAATCGGTCTCGTCTGATGCTATCGCCAGTGCAACATGCAAAGAATGTACGAGATTCTGCCTCCATCATGTTCTATAATATTATGAATCGGTATTTTAATACTCGCTGGAGGTTCGTCTGGCTGAGGATAATTACAGATGGAAACAGCCATATGATCCACACTTAACCTAAAAGCCGGACACGTCAGTATCCACGTCCAGCCTTTGATTTCTCTCCTGAGCTGCCGGTCCTCGCTCTTTATATATCAAATCAAATCAACGTTTCTATAATGTCTCATTAGCAGTGAACTTCATCTCGTGCACGCTCGATAAAATTATCGTTGTCTTGCCGCAGGTGTTGCGCCCACACGTGTATACGTGAAGAGAGAGAGAGAAAAAGTGCTCGAAAAGTCTTTGCAACTTTCCTCCTAACATTGTACGAGTTTTATTTTTCATACTGCATGGTGACCTTTCCCACTAAGCCGTAATGCCTGCCATTAATAAGGCAGTGTTGCCATCTGCTCAGCCGACACCAGCAATTGCTCTTTGCTATGAATAGAACAAACGCGAGTCTTTCGCTGTTAGCGACCATGTGTTGCCGCGAGTGCGCTCGTTGAGTTTTGGACAGAAAATGAGACGGATCGGAAACGCGGTGGCGGCAGATGGATAGTTAAACCTGCACGTGGCTCGGGTGCAATTTTTGCTCGCTCCTTTTCCCCGTTCCCTTCACCCTTCCTCAACCTTTCGACACCGATTCGTCTGAAGTCATGGCTCCGCTGTTTATCGAAGCTCAGCCTCGGAAGGGAGTCAATCCTGGAGCAGATATCTTGTGAGCTCATTTCGGAACGGCGAGGCTCAAGGCTGAGGAGATTCACCTGCAACGAGAATAGAGAGCTGAATGATGTACACTGAATATTAACTAAAAATTACAGAATGCGAAACTCGAGGCTGTACATCTGATTGTTTCAGATAATTGTTGCAGCTGATGCTTAATTTGCTCTTCGGCTAATGGGTCGTATCCTTTAGGGAACTCTATAGACTAATGCATCTCACTATTAATGAGCGTTTTACAGATGGGCATCATTAGTCTTGAGCATTATGGGCCGGCTACGGATAGAGATTCCGTTTAGACGAGCAGCACCGGTCGTGCAATTATAGCCAACGTTGTGTCTAATCTGTGCTTTGGAATCCACTTGTATTTCAGAAAATAGAACGATTCATCATAATGATGATGGAATTATAATGGAGTGCCAGCATTAACTTGGCCAAGTTATGTACCTGGCTTGTTTGTTTTAATGTTCTCTTAGCAATGCTAATGCAGGGAAGCGTTTTAAGGAAGCGTTTCACGTGATATTTCAATTTCTTGGCTGGCATCTGGTTTCGGGTCCTCATCTTCAGATTCCATTTTTTTGTTGTTTTTTTTGGATTAAATTAACCTCACCAAAGATTCACGTTTATGGCTGTGATTGATTTTAACCTCCATGCAGAGAAAGAGTTCTGATACAAATTTGCATTATTGAGTGTATTTTATTCCTTGTGCATGATGGAATCGTTCGGTTTAAAAAGGATGTAATTCACTGCGACAGTAGACGAAAGGTTGTTTTTTTTTTATTTATTTATTTTTTAATAACGTTCCTCAGATTTCAGATTTCGCAGTGTGAGTGGAAAACATGAGTTAAGGTATGCTGGGGTCCAACCACAGTCCGTTCCAGGGGTCTGGACGCGAAACATTTCACATATCTGCATGAAAAATATCAAACCCATAGCAGCGGGAGGCTGCGGTTTCAGCTGTGTAACACATGCTCGGGTTTTTTTTTTTTTTTTTTTTTTTGCTGTAAACAATGTCGTCTTACTGATTTAGTGCATTTCTGGCATTATGTCTTTTATCATTTATTTGCGTTCCACCTTTCCTTCAGTTTTTTTTATTTTTTCATTTTTTTTTTTTTTAACTCTAACAATTTAATTTGTGTTTTTGCCTTTTTTTTTCATGATTATCCACTTCATCACGGATGCCTTTATTTTTTTTGTCCTCTGCTTCGCCCTTTTTTCCCTCTCTGTCCTTTTGATTTGCTATTTTCTTTTCCTTCCTGCACCCTTAATTTTCAACACTTCACACTTCACATTTCATCCACGACTTGCCTCTGACCACTGATGTAGCCACCCCCCCTCCCTCACCCACACTGATCCGTGCCACTGCTGACCGTGTAACACCAGGCTCAGGAGGCAGCTCCGGTTCCAACCCCGGTCCCGGCAGCAGTCCTGGTCCCGTGCCCTCGGCGCCACGTGACGTCGTGGCCTCGCTCGTCTCCACCCGCTTCATCAAGCTGACCTGGCGCCTGCCGCTCGAGCCACACGGCGATGACATCACTTACTCCGTCTACTACGGCCTGGAAGGCGTCAAAAGGTAGGACGTGAACTCCTCACTGAGAATTATTGGGTTTACCTTTGTCCGTTTTTGAACGTGGTACCTCCCGAAATTGACAAACTGACAGCGCTTGAATAGATGTCTCGTCAGGTTTTTTTTTTTTTTTTGAGTTGGCACAGCGCTCGCGTTACGGTCTGATCGTATCGTATGGTGTCTCGATCCGCAGGGAGAGGACGGTGAACACCAGCCGGCCGGGTGAAATGCAGGTCACCATCCAGAACCTCAAACCAGACACCAAGTACTCCTTCCGGGTGGTGGCGTGCAACAAGAACGGCCGCGGAGAAAGCTCGATGCCGCTGAAGGTCGCCACCCAGCCAGAAGGTAGGAGCTTAACGACGGCGTTCATGTCGCAGAGATTTTCTTCATAGGAGTGCGGATCTTCGCAGCATGTTTGGAAACCGGCCCATGAATTATAATCACGTGTTCATTCTCTCCTAAGCAAAAAAAAATAATCACATTAAGCAGATAAACACAAACACGTGTACTAGAGAAACACTGGGAAGTTCCACTCCTCAAGGCTGATTTTGAGCGAGGTGTGTTTGAAACACTATCAGGTTGTGTATACAGCGAGAGAGAGAGAGAGCGCAAAGCTGCTTTATGGGTCGGTGCTGACCCTGTGTCCTTGGCGCCGGCTGGTATAAGCACTTCATAATGAGTGCTAGTGGGATCCTGGTACCCTGGGGAGGCTGCGCTAGCCAATCAGCCCGCGCTTCATGTTATGAATGAGGTCTCAACTGTTGACCCGCTTCCAGAGGCAGGACCTCCAACAGAGCCGGGCTTTTTCCCATGTGCATGCAGCACACACACCACACTGCATAATCTGTGTCTTGTATTCCAGACAGTCTTGAGGGATCACGCGAGGATATAAGCAGTACGTATAACTAATATAAGAACGAGGCGCAGATTCAACTGAGATTAAATGACGCTGCAATTTTCTCCCGATCCTTTAAACGTGGAGATTAAACGTTACTTAATCACGACAAACGTGATTAGTGGGTAATGATCTCCGAATGAGGGTTATGAAGCGTAAAATCTTCTATTGCTCAGATTTATTAAAGTCCAGATGTACTCATCTATATTTCTGCTCCAGTCACATGAGATTTAATGCACGGATTCGAACGCTTTACACTCAGCCGGCATTGTAATCTTTTGTCATCTTTCATGGCGGCGAGGAGTAGATCCTGAACAGCCCAGATTGCTCTTTTCATTTTACACATCTGCTAAACTATAACACGATTAAATAAACATCAAAGAAAGCGATGTTCGACTCGCCGTCACCGCGTCGCCCACATGTGCTGAGCCCAGGAGGAACCTTCAGGGTCGAGGGTTTGATTCCCAACCTGGGTCTGTGTGCATGGAGGTTGCAGGTTCTCCCTGTGCTTGGTGGGTTTCCTCCGGGTACTCTGATTTCCTCCCACAGTCCAAAGACATGCAGATTAGGCTAATTAACATTCACAAATTGCCCGTTGTCCCAAAGGATACACCATAGAAATTGGTTGTTTATGTAACATCTTCAGCAGCAACCTCATTTCCCCTCTCGTCAGTTCCAACCATTCAGCATCACCAGTATACTAATCACCGGCCTGATCATCTCTCATCATCTGCACCTGTTTCTCACTGGTTTATGCCTTCATTTTTTTTTTTTCTTTTTCTTTTTTTTTTTAATGCTTGAATGATTCATAGGTCACTGTGTGGCTTAAAAAACCAAAATGTTCCTCTGAAGCTAGTCAGGAACAGGGACAGGACTAAACATGAAAGGCAAAAATTGTCAAGAATGAGAGCCAAAAAAATCCTTCAGGAAGACTACATTCAAAATACAAGAAATAAAAGACTGTATACAGCTGTCTAAGAAAATCTGAAAGTAGAAGATTTGTTAAAAAGCAAGAAAGAAATCCCACACACTAAGGCTGCCTTCAGAATCAGCAGAACATCTAGTCATGTCCGGATCTAATTTTTGTACAGAACGCTGACGTCTGAAATCCTTTAATGTGCTTGTTTTTTTTCCCTTCAGGGTAGCTTATATATCCATTTGTCACTGTCCAAGATATCCCACAATCCTCTTTGTGTCAACTCGGGTGCAGGAGACGGTATGCAAACAGCCAGTGTTGAAATCAGTGAAAGGCAGCAGTTTGTGGATGAACAAACGAGTTAAGATTTTATTTCTGTTGAGAAATAGCTGGTGTAGTTGCAGAATACGTTGTAATGTTCTCCAAAAAGTCCTTTATTCAGTCTAATGTAACAGATTTCTTAGCAAATGTTAGTTTGTTTGGCAACATTTTGATCATTCGCTGCCTTCAAAGGGTGTTGCAGAACCCTTCCATTGAAGCAAAGGACTTTGATGAGATTGAGGATCTTCCTCAAACTGACTTAGGGATAGCTGAAAGCTTGACTAAACATGCTTAAAATGAGATCCGTAAAAAAAAAAAAATCAGACAAACCAAAAACAGTGCAGAGTTTTAGAAGAAATTAAAAAAAATTAGACCTGGCAACCCAACTGCTATTTAAAGCACTATTTAGCTGATCAGTTGAGCACTTTCTGTTCTAATTGGTTGGAATTTGACATTAAAGGTCCAGTATTTTACTTGAACAGGTTAACACGGGTCTCAGAGCTCCCCCAAAGTGTGTGTGTGTGTTAATGCAGGAGCTGAAATACCCCTCAGATAATGCATTTTAAATCCCTCAAATCTAATTGGCTCGTGCCTATGTGTACATTAAGAACTGAAATTTTGCAAGAAATTAGCCTCAGCATTTTCAGCATATGCGCAACCAAGCTGAACCGAGCGCCTGCTTTCGTCATTTCCTTTGCACCTACGTTGCACATGCTGTATGTCCGGGAGCTGTTTGCATCAGTGGAAAGCCAAGCAAAGCGAGTTCACGTGTTTTTGTGGGTTTGTAAGCATTTTTTGCAAGAAGCAAGGATGGTAGCAAGAAGAAAAGGGAGCCGCTTTCAGTTTTGTTCTTAAAGCAACCGGTGCAAAGAGGAATATTTATTTCATATTTTACTTCATAACGTTTCTAAATGTTTTGATTGTTTTTATACACAAAAATATGATTATAGTGTTGAAAATTGGTAATATTGGTAATATTTTCGTGCGGCTGGAACGGATTATGTTTCGCAATGCGAAATTTCCTCGTCTCCGGAATGGATTAAAATCGTATGCCAAGGTACCGCTGTATTATAATCCTCCTCCAAACATTCCGTTTCAGTGTTTATGCAAAGGAGTTACTGCTGAGCCACGCCCCTACAGAGATCAGCTGAGCTGAGCAACAAGCCAGGAGGGGGTCTTCTTATGAGGACACAATAGGGGGAATATCGAATCTAATTGGCTCGTTTAAACCCCGACCAATACTAAAAATGGAAGGAAAAAAAGAAGCAGAGTAGCAATGAATAAAAACTGAATCTTGCACAAAATGACAAGTTTTTATAAACTTTTATGACAAGTTGCACAGTTTGATTTTACTGATTCAAACCCAATTAAATTCAAAACAATTTGTGCATTGTTTTGCACAGTTGGTGCGAGAGAGGTTTCAGAGTTCAAACACTTGCTGAATGTTGCACAGACAAATCACAGATTTTTTCTCTGATCCAAAACTATTTGAACTTGGGTTTGTTGTAAGAACAAAATATATTTGCAAATCCCGCCTGCTTGAAGAAGAAAAGAGCAAAAATCCCCATAAACAACAGGTGTGAATCTGTTCCATGAAACATTCTTCAGTTAAGTGTTCTTTCCCGTTCCCTTTGTGTCTCAGTTCAAGTACCAGGACCGGCTCCCAACTTCCAAGCCGTGGTCCAGACATCGACATCCGTCAGCCTGAGCTGGGACAAACCCCTGACCGGCAACGGCGACATCCAGAACTACAAAGTGTACTACATGGAGAAAAGCCTGGGCAATGAGAAGGTAGTTCTTCACAGAGCTTAATCACAGGCGCTGATTTCGAAAGTGACATTTCAGAGTGTTATAGTGGTGAATCGAATTCTTTTATTTACTCCGTTACACACTGTATCTCTGATACCCTCCTGTGATATCTCTATGATGTATATGCTCTCCTGTAGGACATTGAAGTTAGTGGACTGTCCTATACCATGTCTGGGCTGAGGAAACACACAGAGTACAGCTTCAGAGTCGTGGCTCACAACAAGCACGGACCCGGAGTCTCCACGGATGACGTGTCGGTGCGGACTTACTCAGACGGTACAAACAAATTTAGAAAAATCTTTTTTGGCTTTAAAAATAAAAATTCCAAATCAAATGTCTAGTGTAAGCACAAATTAAACATTTTTAGAAAGAAGAGCCCACAACTTTTGCATTAGGCTATTAGTATTCAAATGCAGTTTAAACAATGCTTCATGCTACTCATGCTACAGTTCATGCCATTGGATGGCCTTTGGCTTGAAGGCAGGTAGGTATGCTGGTATAGAAACATAATCTAAGACAAGATGGTGTGATGCGTGATTATCTGTTACCACAATGAGGTTTATTCCGAAGGGCGTTCAAGTCAAACCAGGACGTGAATGAAACTGATTGGTGTTTACAGAAGACTTCAAGCACAGTACGGTGATGAGACTCGTAGCCGCGGTAAAACATTTGAATGGCGCAAACGTTTTAAAGAAGGCTGTATATCCATGATGATCCTGGCTGAGTTGACTCAGAGCCCACTGCCCCTGAAAATCGATGGATAACTTGTGGATGAGATTCATCCATTTTTGGGAACTGTACACACAATCATTTACAAACACATCTTGCTCATTACTGAAACTCAGCTGGGAGTTATTACCATACCACCACCCCCCCCCACCCCACCCCCCCCCCTACAGTCCTGACCTCGCTCCCAGCCATTTCCACATGTTTGGGCCATTAAAGGAGTTCCTGGGAGGCCAGCATTTCGAAAAAAAAAAAAAAAAAAACAGTCAGGCAGTCTGATCATGGCTGGAGCATACTAAGTAATAGTTCTTCCATGAAACGCTGGGAGAAGTGCATTAGTGTCGCAGGGGATTATGTAGAGCAATAAAGGAAGTTCTTACTCTCATAACTGTGTTCTGTTATTCTGCACTCTCAAAAGTCTTGCTTTGACTTGAACACCCCTTGTAAAATGATTTTCTGTAACTGTACATCCCGATTGGTTTTATTCCTCCCTCAACATGTGTTAAACACCAAGCATGGCCTAGAATACACTCAATTGATTGGATGTCAGTTTTACAGCTCGCGTGCACCATGAGCTTCGACCCGTGAGGGATCCAACCTTTTAAAGATCGTGCCTCCATTTCTAAAGGATTTATCTTTTGAGACGTCAGGATTAAGACAAAACATTAAGCAACTATTCTTTCGTGAAAATTTAAACCTTTCCTTTTGTGTGTGTGTGTGTGTTCCTTCCAGTCCCTAGTGCAGCACCCCAGAACATGACGGTGGAGGTGCTAAACTCGAAGGTAAGCAGGTCCCAGCTGGCGCAAAAAAACAAACAAAAAAAAACAAACCTGAGCTGAATAAAGCCTCTCAGGCTAAACACGCGCTAGGTGAAGCATGCACTGCATCCGTTTTTGCCTCTCATCTGTTAGTGCGTCCTAACTGCATCGAGCAGCACATCTGCGCTCGACTCCGGGGCTGTCGCACAGCTTTAGTCCCTCAATCACTCTTCCTCTGTTCTCCTCTCCTCCCCCCTGCGCAAGCTGTTTATGAGGACAATTGATATTTTCTTAGCGTACGACCGAGCTCCTTGTCACCGGAGCGGTTTAAAAGTAAGTCTATTTGCGATTCGGCTCGAGTACTGACGGGTAGCCAGAGTGTGTTTCGACTCGTGCCTCAGCACACGCGGATGCGGAGGAGTCTGTTTGCATACCCGAGGTCGACGTGCACACGTGCGCATTTGCATAGTTTACCGGGTAAAGAATGAACGCTGCGTTTTTTTTTCTTTTGCCGTAAACACCCAATAATGCGCCGACCCCTGCTCCTCCCTCTGCTAATTTAGAACTTAATTAATTCGAGCTAGTTTTGGAGAGCGAAAAGAAAAAAAAACACGTAGTTAAATTGGAACAAGTGGAAAATGAAAATAAGGTAATTGCACGCTTAGTGGAAATTTAATTTGGCTTATTCCTCTGGACTGTGAACACAAGGCCGTGGGCGTCCACCATTAATTAACTCCACTCGCACGCTGGGCTTCCCATCTTCCCTACCTCGAATTTCCCCAGCATGAAATGCAGGCATCTCCATCACCGGCCCTTGGAGCCCTCGTCTCTCTGGTGTCTGCTCCTCCCGGCTGTGCGTAGGAATAAATTCATACACCCGGTGCGCACCAGCGTCCACTTTCCCTACTGTGCCTTTTAGAGTGAAACCTTCTAGGAATAAACATCCAGAGAACGTACACGCTGTTTAATGGCCACCGCATGGGTTTCAGGTATTCACTCAGGAGTATAACACACACACTGACTTTGAAGATCATCATTCTCTTACATGGATACATCACGTACATGGATAAGCTTACACACTGATGATGTGTTCTGCATATGTACTGTATATAATGATGCACAAGATGTTTATGTGCTGTACTTTACTGAAATTGTGTAAACCCAGAGCATCATGGTGCGATGGCAGCCTCCTCCAGCCGACGGTCATAACGGAGAGATCGTCGACTACAAGATTCGCTACAAAAAAGGCACGAGGAAGAGCGAACCTTTGGAGATCACAACAGGAAACCAGCTCAGCAAGCTCATCGATGGTAAGCGCTTTCACTCATGCGGAGTCCCGACCTCGTGTGTTTTGTCTCCCTGGTTTGGTTCGTCTAAGGTCTTTGTCTGAAGTGACAGGAGAGCAGTGTTTTAAGAAAATGCTTCATTCTGATTGGTTAGAAGGTGTTTTTTCAACACGATGGCTGTGACAGAAGTCCGGCTGTAATCGAAGGCGCAGGTTTGTGTTAATGCACTTGCTCTAGTTCATGTTTTTACCGTAACGTTGACTCGTCTTGTAGACTGGAATTTTTAAAAATGTCAGTAATTTTTGAAAAGCCTCCTATGAGAAGTCTTGTATTGGCGTCTACTGATGGAGTCTCCAGTATAACTGCTGTAACTTGTGTCGTAACAGACTGTACAGTAGTTCATTCCCTCCCCACGGTTCAGCGCACATGTGACCTCCATAACAATTGTAGCTTTAATATTTCATCAAAATAATATTTTGGACCCTAGAAAACCCTCAAATAATGTGAAATGATATAATTGTGCACTCAAATTCTCTCCTGCATGAGCAGATTTTCGCTCGCTTAAACGCCCTCTCTCACATGCTCATCAGGGTTGCCAGATCACACTGACAAAATCCTGCCTAGGCGGTGCTGAAACAGCCAATTAATATCAGCACTAGAACGCAACAATTATAAATGCACATACTTCATTTTACTAAAATTAGCATTTTTTTTAAAACCCTGATCAAAACACATTTCTCAAACCCAAGATGATGAGAAGTAGCACAGTTATTAATATCGTTCTGCACTTTTGTTCATAAGGAGGAAACTGTCCTCTTCCTCTTCTCTTGAACAATTATGAACGGAAATAAAAAGCAGAAAGAAAAAAGGGATTTATCATGCCTTATACTGTACTTTAAGTTAACTTTAATAAATCTGATGAAATTTATTTAACTTTTAAAACTTAGGATTCAGCAAATTAAGTATATGATGATTAAGCCTTTTTTTTTTTTTTTTCTTGTTTTTGGGATTTTTCCCCGATTTTCTCCCAGAATTTAATCGTATCCAATTCCTACGATCAATCAGTCGGGAGGACCGCAGACTATCACGTGTTTCCTCCGACCCACGTGACGTCACCGACCGCATCGAACTGCTTGCTCACGCACCATTGGGGGCAGCGTAACACACTCGGAGGTCAGCGCTATCCGCTCCCTCTGCTTGCGTGAGCTCACAGACGCCCCTGATTGGCTGTAGAGCCGTCAATAATGTGGGAGCCCGAAGTACCTCTCGTCCCTCCCCTGTGAGAGAGCTCGGCCAATCAGCTCTCTCTAGGCCTCCGGCTGTGAGAGGTTACAGCATCACCCGGGGTTCGAACTCACGATCTCCGCGATAGGTCGAGCACTTTACCACTGCGCCACTCGGAGGCCTCAGATGCAAATAATGTTTGTGTGATATTAAAACATGCGTTTCCGTAATAGAAAATATTTTAAAATAAATGTACTCATAAACAGACATGGACATTGAACATCTAGAAAGTATGCACGTATTACCATTCATTTAGGTGACGGAGGCTTTTACTTAATGAACTCTGAGATCCTGTACATAGTGCTTCATAACACTGGTATAAAAACATAAGTGAATAACACTCTAATTTGATGAACTGACATATTCTTCTTAAATAAATGAAGTGGTAGCAGGTGTACATTGTGCTTCATAACATGCTATGAATGCATAACTGACTACTACTTTATGCAGCCATGAAAATCATTCACTTGGATCTTTAATAGGATAAATGATTAGGCATTGTGCTAGTTTATAAATGCAATATTAATACTTGTAAGTAAGTCATACATGTTGAGGCTGATTTTACAAAATTGTATGAGCACATGGCCGACACTTTATTTGTCATAACCTTTCATATGCAGTATGTGGATAATTTTATTATTTTTTTTTAATGACACCGATCTCAATTAACAGTTGCCAAATTATAATTATAAATAAATATGATCATTCAAACCTCCAGTTTTGTATATATATATATATAAAAAACCAAAAGTCACCTCAAGTGTTTCGACAGCTTTGAATTCTTTATTATGCGTGTAAATGAATATGAATGTGTTATAACACATGACAGATTTTAAGGAGGTAAAAAAAAAAAAAGTTTTCTAAGAAAACAGTGTTTGAGTGTGTTATGAAGGCCCATTGTAGAAACCTTTCGAATCAAGTGTCACCTCAAAATCCCAGTTGTTTAGAATTCCCTCCCTGAAACAGCGTTTACTCTTGCCTTCCAAAAACGTCAACTTTGAAACTAGCTTGTATAAATAAATCGATTTGACGACTCTGGGCATGAAGGTCAGACTGAGACAGTGAGTCAGTGTACCAGCTGTTACATCAGCACCAGGTTGGTCTAGGGATTCTAGGAATCGAGAGGCCACCAGCTCTCCTTGAACGCAGCATACGTGCTGTTCATCACTTCACGATTTAGCCGTCCAAAATACCGTTCGGCGGCTGCTGCTTCTCCTAGCATTGTCTCGTTCCCACATGATACAGGGAGGTCAGTGTGAACTGATGAACGGTCAATCTTCAATTCCCTGCAATTAAGCTGGACGCCATCCAACGTCGGTTTCCCCGCTTTCTTCTCCCCCCAGAACGAGCGCTTTCCTAGACGAGCTTGCCGCCCCACGGGATTAGCTAATCAAGTGAAAATGCAAGGCACTGATTCATGAAGGAATTCTCAGGTCACCTGGAAAATGGGGCCTACCGCTGCAAAAGCAACTGAACCTCGACTTGAAACGCCTCAAGGACCGGGCGATTAGTCCACTTTGGAGCAATTCGAATAATAAATGATACTCATCCGTCTTATGAAATGACTACCTACCAATTACAGCTATCACAATGTTATGTTTGTAAATGCTTGAATAGAGAACTACACCTTCACACACGCACACACAGAATAATACTTAGTGAAATATTCTTTGTTATAGTATGGTAGCTTTAATGATTTTTTTTAATACTAGTATTAGTATTAATTCTACTCAGAGTTTGCTCTTTGCTGGCCACACACGTGCTTAAAATAATAAAAGTGTTGATGATGTGGCCTGAAAAGCCACTTGAGTGTGCAGTTGATTAAACACTGGAATTTTGTGCAGTACCCAGAACTGAGGTTAGCAAATGGGTTTCGCCGTTGCCAGCTTGGATTTGCACAAAGGAAAAGCATCAGCATCTACCGTTCTCACCCCTTCTGCCTAACGCCCATTTGATGAATGCTAATGGACGTCACTCCAAATATGGCTGGACTGTTGCATATGAGGTGTAGCCAGAGCCTTGAGATGTGACACCCACATCACTGTGCAGCCCAGCTTTCTAGCTTTCTGCTGATGGAAGCACATTACGGTGGGAAAGTGCAACAGAAAAAAGGGAGGAAAAAAAAACAAAAAAACAAAGCAAGCTTGTTATTAGAGCATTATGTGACCTTGTGCATAAAATAAACCATTTAGCCGCAGAGAGTTGGTGTGTGGCCAATTCGTGGCAGGTGATTTGAGTTCCTCCGTCTTCACTGCACGTACTAGCCATTATACTCCCATTGGTTACGCTCATGCTGAATTAATGCTGATAATCCTAATGCTAATCCTAATTACGCACGTATATGTAAAACGTTGCACACGCTCGCTACATTTAAGGATATCAATTTTAATTACGGCCATAACGAAACTTCCAAACCGAACACTTCAGCATCTCAGATATTGCCTTTTAATGACTTATGTTTGAGGAATTTGATCCGTCGACTAAAGCAGTTTTAGGACATTACAGGTTTGTACTCCACATATTTCTCCAGGAATAGAATCTGTTTGATAAGCAGAATATTTTGAATAACAATGGCCCGGATCCCGCAGTCGGAATTGCAGAGATATTATTCTTTGTCTGAAATCTGATTAAGTAAAACCAACCCAATATCCCTCGCTGAATAAGAGAAAATATTTGTTGGCAGACTTCAACCGAATTCCACTCTGTGCACAATCAAAGGCATTACACCATTTTTCCGGATCATCAAAACACACATATGCTTCCACAGCTATGCTTTTAGAAACTGATATACACACACATTCACAGCCTATGAAATTCCCCAGGACTCATGAGATCTGGAAAGAAAGTCTTTTCCTTTTCTAACACGGTGTCTGATGAATGGAGTCCTACTTGCTTATTAAAGCCATATATATGCATTCTATCCTTTTATCCACATGCAAATTTTTTTAAAATTGACCTGAAGATATTCGTGACCTCTTACATTAAATCAGGTATTATGTCACATTTTAGGTGATTTAAGTTATGCATATTTAATGTGCTCTATTTTTATAAGAAGTTTATTACATGACAATGTACCCTTGCTGAGATATGGCTAGTGCGAGTTTGTTTACAAGGAGAGCCTTGGAAATAAACGTTAAAATTCTATTTTTATTTCTAATATTTAAATTTGGATTCTTTGATGTAATAAGAAAGAGGAGACCCTCAGGCACTTTTTGACCCCAGTATTGCCACTCCTAAAAAATAACACATGGATTTATACAGTAGCTAGATGTTTTTACACAACGTTAAGCATTAACTCTGTTGACTGAAAAGTTCAAATTTGATAGATTTCACCTACAGCGATCGTTTTTTGTTTGTTTGTTTGTTTGTTTTTTTGGCCATAGCGCAAAAACTAACCTGTGTGACTTAAATTCAAATTTCAAATTCAAATTCAAATCAAATTCAAATTTTATTTGTCACATACACAGTCATACACAGTACAATATGCAGTGAAATTCTTGCACGACCGCCAGTGACCTTAAAAAGAAAATAAAGCTTATACATAAAATAAATATCAATAAAAAGAAGTATTAA
>JAQQZS010000007.1:22639518-22659374 GCA_030068045.1 Platyallabes tihoni | reverse complement strand
TCTCTCTAGGCCTCCGGCTGTGAGAGGTTACAGCATCACCCGGGGTTCGAACTCGCGATCTCCGGATGATAGGGCGAACAATTTACCACTGCGCCACTCGGAGGCCTGATCATTAAGCCTTTTAAGAAATAAAGTTTAAAACTGGCACTATTATCGTCCAATAGAAAGACATTTACGTTCTTTTTTTCTCAAAGTAGGTGTAGTGATCTTATATTAGAATTTTTGTAATCTTATATAAAAATAGATTTAAGTCATTTTCATTTGCTAAAATATCACTTTTGCAGTGAAGGTCATTCACAAAAGTTCCTTGCGTCAGTCTAAAGTTTTATAATTAATAAACGGAAAGCACAATTTCAAGGGGTGTTCGAGTCCTTTGTGGTGAATGAAGTCATGTAGATTTACAGTAGACTACAAGCACAGCACGACCATGAGATAAAACATCTGAATGGTGCAAGCGTTTTAAAGACGACTGTGAATGAGGATCTATATTTTTAATCTCACTAGCTTCAATAAAGAGCATAAAAAGCATGTCTGTTGACCCTGGTATAATATAAGTGAGTTATTGCATTAAAATGAAACTATAAAAAGGTGAAAAGTACAGCATGCATGTCTTATTTAATGTGGTGTAGGAGGAATCAAACATGCTGTTATTGTAAAATAAGCGTAATATTCTATTATTTAATGGATTAACTATAACAGCATGCCTCGTCCTGTTTTAGCCCTTATGTGGTGTTGTTTAGCACCTGCTCTGTGATCGTCACACTCGGTTGATTTCTGCAAATTCTGTTCCTGTTTTGTTTCCAGAACCATAAAAAAAAAAGACCCTTACAATATCCTGCTCTTCTCCCACAGACACTACTTCCAGATTAGCTGAGTGCAGGATAAATCTCAAAGCTCCCACTTCCGACCTTACTTTAAAGTGTCCTAGCTTTTACGTAGAATCAGTCCCAGCTTTGATCCTTACATAGCATGTATTCCTAAAAAAATATAAATAAAAAATGGAATGCAGTTTCAGCAGCTTTCAGTGTTTGGCACAGCGACTGGCAGCAGAGAGATTATACACTTAATGTGCATTGCTGATTACTTTCGGGCCAAGATGATGGGACGCTTGTTAGTTCAAAGGCATCACAGCAAGACGCCGAGCCTCAGAAGAGGACAGAACCGCGTTCCCCGTCAGCGGCTGCCGGAAGAGCTCCGGGGAGAGCCAGGGCTCTTCGGCATTTAGTGTTCAAACGCTGGTGAGGCAGACGCTTATTAACATTTTAAAGCAATTACAAGCGCTACGTGTTATTTAAAGACAGCATGCGGCCCTCTGTGCCTTTGAATTCCAAAACAGACCCAAGGCACAAACCAGATTGCTGGAGATTATAGGCAGCAGAAGTGTTTTTTGTCTCTTCACATTGTTGTTGCATTGATATGTGCAAGCATTGTAACCTGCCACATGGCTTCCTGTGCAAAAAATTGCCAAATGGGGATTATATTTGTTCAGGCACCTTTTTTTTTTTTGTTTGTTTTTTTTTGTAAAGGTCGCCTATTATACAAAATTCCCTTGTTAGACATTAAGGATGGGTCTTTGTGTGTGTCCTATTTCCATTTTAATAATAACTGGGCTCTTAAAAACCCAATAACTGACTTATAGGAGGATATATGGGCCGTGCTGTTCTCTGGTGAGGGCGGGGCTTAACAGTAGCTCATTTACATAAACAGTGTAACGACATCTTTGGAAGAGGAGTGAAACAGAGGAGGTTTGTGGTATGGAAAATGCATTATCGTATTTCAGTCGAGGCATTAACACATACTGTAGGGGAGCTCTGAGACCTGTGTTCACATTTAAAAAAAAAAGAAAAAGAAAGTAAAATATGGGACCTTTAAGAGACATTGGGCCTCATTTATCAACATGCATATTAACTAGGAGAGGGAATCACAAGGAAATAGAGGTGACACAATATTGTCTCGATACCTAGGTGCTGATTCGATTTTTCTTGCGGTTCTTTTTTTTTTTTTTTCTTTCCCATTTTGTTATAATTCTAAAGAAATTTGCTAAATAATTGCCTGACAATGTGTGTTTTAGAGTGCCACCTAGTGATGAGAAATTTGTATCATTTTTGTGACTCAGTTCTTTGAATCTCGTTCATCAAAATCTTTTTTTTGAGTCATTTAATTCATTTCGTTCTTTTGATTAGAAATAAAATAAAATGTTGCATTTTCAATAAAAAGACTCCCAATACGTTTGGCTATAGTTGCACCGCATAGCGTCTATGGGAGTCACGTGACAAAAGAACGAACGACTCGGAGTAGAAGAGTCATTGAGAAAGAATCGCTTAACTCTGTTTCCTGTACATAACCTACGAGGGTTTCGCGGTGATTTGCGCATTCGCTCCTAGTAGAAAATGAACGAATCACTCTCCGAAACGACTCGTTCTTCTCGTTCAAAAAGAACGAATTGTTCATGAACGACCCATCACTAGTGCCACTTGTAGTATTATAGGGGAAATGCAATATTTTCTTGCCTCGAATGCAAAAACATAATTTTTAAAAAGTAAATTTGGTGATATTTGATAGAGCATTTGCATAAAAACATTGTAATCGTTCTGAAAAATGCTAAGGAGGTCAGTTTACCTGTAACTTACAGTACATACTGTACAAGATATTCAAAGGGGAACCTTCATTGCTAGGGCTTGAATCATATAGTTGGTACGAATTCCACAAGTAAGTCTGTCTAATCAATTCAGGAAAACCATAATGGCTCCCTATAAAAGGAGGAAGCATTAGTGTGTGCTGATTAGCTGAGTGCGTCACTGGGAGATTTAATGCACTTCTAAATTCTTTCATAGTTTAGTCATTGTTGTGAATGTGAGTTTTGCGTTTTATGGAGTTTTATGCGCATCGCTAAACATTTATGCACAAAATGAACTAAGAATATGAGGGTGCTCTTGGCAGGCGGCGGTATCGATCTCGCCTCGGTTAATATTCCTGGAGAAACGTCCAGGTGAAGTATGGAGGTGATTTGGGTTGTTTTACCCGGAGGGTTTAGCCCTAAATCATTTCCGGAACACAAAGCCTGGTCTCATTCATCTAAGCCCTCAGACAACACGCCTGAAGGCATCGCCCCCTCTTTCTATAAAGAGTCTGTGCTTTTGTTTCCTGGCTTGATTTAAAGCCGTAACTTTAAAGCTCACACACCATAAGTGATTCTTTCTATGCTTTCCAGGACTGCAGCGTGGCACGGAGTACTCTATTCGCGTGGCAGCCATAACTGTGAACGGCTCAGGCCCTGCGACAGACTGGACCACCGCTGAGACTTTCGAGAGCGATCTGGACGGTAAAAACTGTTACTACGCTCACTACTCCTACTGTTGTCATGCTCCGGCTACCACAGACTCGCCGTTTCATTTATTAACGTCCTCCGTATGTGGTGTTTAGAGTCCCGCGTCCCTGACGTGCCCGGTTCCTTACACGTCCGGCCACTGGTGAACAGCATCGTGGTGAGCTGGTCTCCTCCGGAGAACCAGGACATCGTGGTTCGAGGTTACATCATCGGCTACGGAATCGGTAACCCTCATAGCCAAACAATCAAAGTTGACTACAAGCAGAGATACTACAACATCGAGAACCTTGGTGAGACACTATTCTGTTAATTATTATTTATTTTTTTAAACATGATTTTGTGTTCCGTTAATGGAGAAACTCATTAAACTGTGTGTTTATTTGCTTCATTATTCTGTTTAACATGAGCTACAGAGTGACTGATTACATTTGAAAGCAGCGTTACAGTGAACGTAATTTATTCTAGAAACAGGGGAACATGGGACAGATGTTGGGAAGCGAGAGATCTCCAAGTAACCATCGCCGTGCCTGGCTGTAATTAAATTTACAGAGGAGGGGAAAGAGGGGAGGGAAAAAAATCACACAAAGAAAATATGCATAATTGAAGCTCTCATAATTCGCCTAATTACATGAGAAAGGGAATCAATAATGGTGTTTAAATATGCGCCCCCGCCATGGTGATGAATATGAGCGAGGGTCCCTGAGGAGCGGCCGACTTGATTAGCTAAATGATTTCTTTTTCTGTGTTCGCCAGATCCCAGCTCACACTACGTGATCGCGCTGAAGGCCTTCAACAACGTGGGTGAGGGTATCCCGGTGTACGAGAGTGCCCTCACACGACCCCAGACAGGTAGACTAACACCATCGCCATCGTTTTTATTCACATTACTAATGTAGCTCTGAACACACACACATACACACGCTTCAGTCCTCCATGACTGATTTATAGCCTGAGAAAAGTGTTTTTTTTTTTTTTTTTTTTTTTTTATTTATTTGGAAGCAGAGCTGGCAGCATGCGTTTCAGTGTTTTTGTTGATTTGTGGCAATACGATTTATCATGTGAAGACTGCGAAGCCGAACTAAGGTTGACGCTTCTCTGCTATTCTTTAAAGCATTTTCTATCTGATCTGTAACCACAAAGAAGATTTCACTCGAGATGAAAATAAAAGCTACAAACAGTTAAAGAAAACTTTTACATTCGTTTTAAAGTAGTAGTAAGCACTTGGTAAATGCAATCGCTGGAAATAAAGAGGGAAAAAACAGGAGTGGAAAGGATGCAAAAAATGTAAATGGATTAAGGAACAGGAAATGCAAATGTAAAGGAATGAAGGAAAGGAAATGTAACGAAATGAAAAAAATGTAAGAATGAAGATGGAATGAAATGTAAGGTAGGAGAAAGTATGGAAATGTTATTATGAAGAAGGAATGGAAATGTAAAGAGAAAGAAAGAAAGGAAGAGAGAGAGAGAGGGAAAACAAGTGTAAACAAACTGGCAGTTACTAAATATTCCCACTTCTGAAAAAGTAGCGTTTCACCTTCAACAAACCTGTAACCAGCAAATTTATGGAAGTGCTTTTAAAAAGAAAAAAGCGTTTAACCTAAATATGTATTGAGTGTGACAGCTGTGCATAGACTTTAAGTGATTTTGAAGGAAACTGCTTTCCTGCTTCTTGTCTCAGTACAAGGAAATGTCGTAATTCTTGTCAGGTACACTTAAGATGTGGGAAAACTGCTAAAGATTTTTTTTTTTAAAGCATTACTATCATGCATGGCCTCTCACTAAAACCCAGTAAAAGGATGAATTATGAATGCCGGCTCAGTCGTAATTCTTTTAACGTTTCTGCTTCTTGCCAGCGTTCTCATTCTGACAATCCCGTGATTATAAGCTTCCAACCAAACCATTAGCACTTCAGAGACGGCTTTAAGCAGCTCTGCGTAATAAAAGATTGTGTGTGTGTGAGAGAGAGGCAAAGGCAGAGCTCTGATTAAACACTTACTAATCCAATATGCAGGCTAGTCATAACTTTGTTGATTATTCATGATAGTGATATGCTTTGTAAATAAAGAACGAAGCAGAATAAGTAACTGAATAAGTAACTGCTTCTCTTTTAATATTGAGTTGGTCTGATGATTTTTCCCCCCTCGTTTCAGCAGAGTCTAGAACAAATTTAAGGGACAGCAGGAATCATTTGAGATTTAAATGCAAGGTTTTATCTCAGTCTCGGTATGTCCTTGTGCTATACGTGTAAATGGCAGATTTATTTCGCAAGCGTTCCGATCCAAAACAAGTAAGCAAAACAGATTGGGTGCCTGGGATTGTGAAGACACCCATGGTTTTTCACTCCTCGTGCATTCCTCTTCTTTCCCAGCATGCCACGCTGTGCTGGGTCTGAGTCATGCCTTTCTTTCTCACTGAAATACAGCGGGCTTCACAGCTCTTCCAGGACCACCCGCCGCTCCCACTCGCACAATCTCTCTTATCAGATACGAATTCTCTTCATGTTTTAGTGTCTGGGGATATTTGGAATTAGAAGAGATGTGTATAAAATGCTGACCTAGATTTGAATTAAACTTTTCTCCGTAATGAATCGACACGAGTTGAATGCACTAGATGCAATCTTCCCATTTTCATTTATCCTTGAATTGAATATATTTTAATGGCTGGCTAGCATCTGTGCAAGGGCTGATTTTGATTATATGTATTGAGTTTGGGTCAGATTAATGAATTAAACTTAAAATTTATATTTTATTTATTTTCATTAAAAATCAAGAATCTGTTAAAACATTAAAAAGAAATTTAATGTAAGAATAAATGTAAAAAAAAAAAAACGCTTAATGGCTTGAACCATCAGTGTGCAAAAATTTGTGCAAAGTTGCAAATATAATTTTTTGACGTTACTTGAATCTGTGTTTCGGACTAGCTCGATAGTGTTAGCTCTTTTAGTATCTCTTTATTTTGCCAGTTTTCCTGTTAAATAAATCCTTCTAAATATGCTTATAATACTGTTTGGATTCCTGCACTTTTTTAATGTCGTCAATAAAATAAATGTAAAAAAAAAAAAAAAACGCTTAATGGCTTGAACCATCAGTGTGCAAAAATTTGTGCAAAGTTGCAAATATAATTTTTTGACGTTACTTGAATCTGTGTTTCGGACTAGCTCGATAGTGTTAGCTCTTTTAGTATCTCTTTATTTTGCCAGTTTTCCTGTTAAATAAATCCTTCTAAATATGCTTATAATACTGTTTGGATTCCTGCACTTTTTTAATGTCGTCAATAAAATATTCTTATATTTAGGGCTGAAGCCCTATAGGGTGTGCAGGACCCTCTTGTTTTCCTAAGGATTATTTTTTTTCCCAACTTTTTGGGCTTTTTGTGGGTCTTTAACATGCTCAAAATACCCACTCATGAAAATTGGCAGACAGGTTGGAATCTGCTGCCATTAGGATGCCTGAGAGTCGCGTGGCCCGGGGCCTTTAGGGGCCCACACACGAGGTTTTGCTGCACGAGCATACACACTTTCACATAGGCACACGAACCTCTGTACACATTTAGAGCTCATTGAGCCAAACAACATTCACACTGCATATTTTTTTATAACTATATTTATTTGTTTTTATAAGCAAGACTATCATTTAGACAACTTTAGTTTTCCTCGTCTGCTCTCCTAACTCGTCGTTTAATGGGTTAGCTAACTTTCTTGCTAACTTGGCTAGTCATGGGTACTTTATTAAAGCTAGTGATATTGTGCTTTCAAGCTTTAAAATTTATTCTACAGCTGTACTGAGGTTTATTATAATGTTACTATTCAAATTTTTGAACAATATTTTTTTTCTAGCAGTGCCACCAAAACAACCAACAAAATGCTGATTCATCTGCTAAGTGAAGTATTTAGCAACCCCTATGCTAGGCTGTATGTCTTAACAAAGCTCATAGTAATGATGATCTTAATTTTTTTTAATTTTTTTTTTTTTTATATATTTTTTACAGCAGTATTTTTGCTGACAAGAGAGAATATGACTGGCTATAATACTAAAATCTGACTGTAACAAATGAAAGCTAGGTTATTAGCACTTAACTACCTGGCTGGCTAATTTAGCTGATTTAGCTAATGGTACTGATCAAAATGAGACAGTTATAGGTTCCTAAGCGACTTTAGTATCTTTTAGGCATTAATAATTGCTAGTTTATGGGTTGAAATGAAGTCTTTGTCTTCTGAGGTTTGCTTACAATTCCTGTCAGGTAGCGCTAACAGAGTGAGCTTTACAAATCAGTGTCTAAAGCAGCTCCAATGTTTCTCCGTGTCTGAGCACATGTGTGCCACGATGAACTCGAGCCAGAGACTTCGTGTTCGTGTTTTTCCAGCAATAGGTTTTCCCCCCACTCACTCAAATCGTTTTTGGCACCAGTGTTTTGGAAAAACAGGTGGTTTAAAGTGTGTTTTATTGTCAGGTGAGCTGTGACGGATATGTTGGCGTCAGATCCTGAACAGGGTTGTTTTGTCCTGGTGCTGTTTAGCTCTGTGTCCGTGACCTAGCAACAAGGGTTAGAAAGATTATAGTTAGATATACTATATGTCTGTATACGCGTTTCATACTAGCATGCTTGTTCCAGCTCTTAAGAGGCCTCTAAATTGTGTGTGTGCACGCGCATTACTGTGTGTGCTCCGGGTCTCTCAGTGGAAAAGGTGCAGAGGCACAATAAAGTTGAAACCCTGAGCAGGACATGGTCAGTGTTTTCATAGTTGAGGAGGACACTGGGGTACAGCGGTGCGATGCTTCTTTGGTCTGTACAGTACGAATAAAATGCCAGCTCAAATTGGTTTGATTGAATGAATAAATGAATGAATAAAAATTAATGGTTGAACATTTTATTGAATATCTAAAACTGCATTTCCTCATACAGCACTTTAGAGATGTCTGTCTGAAGTGTGATTTTCCCTGATTACTACTTCTACTTTTATTAATATAGCTATAATATAACTAATATAGCCATTCTTCTCGACTTGTAGAAATAGATGTATGCTTATGCTTTGTGACAGTCTCTACTGATATATCCTGTACTAATAGAATGTTCTCTCTTTCTTCTTCCCATCCTGCCTCCCTATTCTCCCATTTTAACCCATTAACATTGTTTTGCCACTTCAATGTGCACCCCTTCATTTATCCCAATCTCTTTTATTCTTCTATTCTCTCTGTTCCTGCATTTCATTTCTATCCCTCCTATTTATTTTTTTGCCATGCGACATTGTGTTAACGCCTTGCAGACCCCATAGACCCTGATGTTGATTTGTACGAACTTTTCCATCCTCCATACACTCCAGTACCAGACCCCATTCCCATGATGCCCCCCGTGGGCGTTCAGGCTTCGGTTCTGAGCCACGACACCATCAAAGTCACGTGGGCCGACAACTCGCTGGCCAAGAACCAGAAAATCGTGGATGCGCGCTATTACACAGTGCGCTGGAAGACCAACATACCAGCAAACACCAAGTTTAAGGTATAGTCCATTTAAGTGGAAAGGTATCCAAAATCTTGGTTTTGGAAAAAAAAAAAAAAAAAAAAGATTGGCTTTCTATTTCAGTTTTGCATTTTGTTCAGGAGTCTTCAGAATGCAAGTCACGAATACATGTTATACATGTGCATGACTAGTTATTTGCTTTTAGATAGAGTAAAGGTAAGATTGCAGAATACTTTTCTTCCTCTCTGGTACCTTACGGTATATCATCTCTCTGATGACTTTTTTTTTTGTTTTGTTTTAGACGGCCAACACTACCAACCTGAATCACATTGTGACCGGTCTAAAGCCGAACACTCTGTACGAGTTCTCCGTCATGGTCACAAAAGGCAAGAAGACTAGCACATGGAGCATGACGGCTCATGGGACGACGCTAGAAGCCAGTAAGCCAGTCGGGCGCTCATGCGCATGTCATTTTTTCACCACTCATTTTCTGTCTGAATAATTCCATTAGCACTAAATATCTACATGCCATGGATTGATGCTTGAATTCCTTTCTCACTCATGCTCCGAATCATTGATTATAATGTATTTCTTTATCTCAGTTCCTAGTTCTGCACCAAAAGATGTGACTGTGGTCAGTAAGGAGGGTCGTCCGCGCACCATCATAGTCAACTGGCAGCCTCCTTCCGAAGCCAACGGCAAAATTACAGGTGCCGAGGTGCAACAGTAACAAACCTTCATCTTCATGCGAGCGATTCATTACCATAGCTGGTAAATATGCCGCTCCGTTTCATTTTACAGGCTACATTATCTACTACAGCACTGATGTCAATGCTGAGGTACACGACTGGGTGATTGAGCCGGTGGTGGGGAACAGACTCACCCATCAGATCCAGGAGCTGACCCTCGACACAACGTACTACTTCAAAATCCAAGCACGCAACTCCAAAGGCATGGGGCCCATGTCTGAGGCGGTCCAGTTCCGCACTCTTAAAGGTATGCAAGAAGGTTTCGAAGCGAACACACCGTAGACATAGTGTCACAATTCTCTGATCTCTTCATTTCCGATTCATAAAGAAACAAAAGCCAGATTATTAACTGCTCAGACAAACATTATTGCTTTTGGGTGTCATTATTTTCTAGTGACTCTATGCTTGTCTCTTTTCTTCTGTGAAACTCACACACGCATGGCCCGTCTCTTGTTTCACGGCACTCCCTTTAACATTTCTGCTCTGTTCTCTCTCTCTCTCGCTCTCTCTCTCTCTCTCTCCCCTCTGGCCTGCTAGCTGAATCATCTGACAAAATGGCTAATGATCAAGGTAATTGCTCTTTCCTTCCTTATCTTTCCAATTGTTTCTGCTCACGGTTTCTGTTCGCATGAGCTTTGGGCCATGATGATTAGCTCAAGTAATGACACTTAAGGTTTCCTTTTGCTGGTTTGTGAGACATGTGTAAAGAACTCAGATCTTCTTACACATTGATGTGTGTTTGTGTTCTTGGTTAGAAAGTTACAGGTGGATAATTCCTGCTGATTAATGGCTTGAGATTAGTTGGAAACCCTATTAGATAACTACTTACCTGTTTTTCTTCCTTTTTTTTTAAATTCAGGAATCCCTGGGAAACCAGGTCGAACCTCCACACTAGACCCTGGTATTGGTAAAGTCTCTTTATTTCCTTTTTACTGAGCTTCCTTAAAAATGTACGTAGATAATAGTGCAATACAGTAAGAGCTAATGTAGGAAAGCTGTCCTGGTGTAGGTCATTAACTTGCTCGGAGCTCAAACCCAATATTTTATTATTAACTCTGTGAGCAAATTAAGCTGAGGAAAGCAAATATTATTTGTGAAGCATATTTAATGACACTGTAATATGTATTTTATCCTCTACATCATTTCTAGGATACATATACCTTTTAAATTTGCCATTTAGCATACAACCTAGTTTCAGGGTTAAAGCATGATATAAAATTTCACTCCAAATGGATTTTATTTCTTTAATTTAAATAATATGAAATTTTAAAATATTACTATATTTATTTAATATAAGCATTAGGGATGGGAATCGCCAAAGGCCACCCGATACGATACAAAATTATCACGATACTTGAGTGGCGATTTGATTTGTATTGCAAGTACCACGATTTTAAAAATATCACAATTTGATATCAACATTTTTTATTTATTATTTTTTAAAATGTTGTTACAATTCTAAACAAACTTTGCCGAATAAGTCGCTCCCACCACATAGGATGCTGTGCTGCCTTCCAATGTGTGAACAGTTTAGAGTGCGCAACCTGCAGGATTATAGAGGAACGGGAATGTTTTACCACCTCAAATGCAAATATGCAAAAATTAAATAACAATAATTAAAATAAAAACGATTTTGGAGTGTGGCAATACAAGAATCACGATACATCACTAAATCCTCCCATATTCTAATAAACATGTACACATGTACATGGTTGATGTACAAAGTGGTGATAAAGTATTTCCCCCGATTTTAAACCTCTCCTTCATACACACCCCTTTGATACTAAGGTGGTCTGCCCATTGCTATAACATTTCATGTTTCTGTTTTCATAATCAGGGAAGCACTTTATATACTCCTGCTGTATAAAGTCTTTATGAAAGTCTACAATGTGCTAACAGCAGTAATTGTGATGCTTTGAAGGGAAATCAGGGATGCCTGGTAGTGAAAACCACATCCTGGTGATCGTCATCATCGTGTCTGTGGGAGGCTTCATCATCATCGCGCTGGTAGTGGGAGCCTTACTGTGTTCACGACGCTCCAACTCCCAGCAGAAGAAGTAAGTACAAGGCTCACTGTAATGGTGATCTGCAGGGGTTAGGTTCTGATTTGTTCCACACCCCAACCGCACACACACACTGCACTGAGTTGAGCTGACACACATCCAGTCCATTCTCCAGGAAGCACGTTTTTGGCCCTGACCACTAAACGATTTATTTGCCCTTCAGGAAACGGGCAGCTTGCAAGTCCAGCAATGGATCTCACAAGTACAAAGGCAACTCTAAAGACCTGAAGCCGCCTGATCTTTGGATCCACCATGAGCGCTTGGAGCTCAAACCCATCGACAAGTCCCCGGAGCCCAATCCGGTCATGACGGACACGCCGATTCCGCGTTCCTCCCAGGACATCACTCCTGTAGACAGCACCCTGGATCCCATCCTCCAGAGACGGAATTCGTACCGCGGTGAGACCGTCGTTCATACATGACCCCATCTCTAGCCGTGTGGTCCTGCTTCATTCATTGCTTCTGATCATTTTGGTTTTCTGTTTCTGAAAACCTGCATAGATGTGCTTAAAATCTTTGGATGTCTTGCAAGTGTGTGTGTGTTTGTTCTCGATGCCCTTCAGCCAGTTTAGTTTTGGGCTATCTTTTGAAGTGCTATGTGAATGGATGTTTAGTGCCCCCTAGTGGGGGGGAAAAAACAGCTTAGCAAACAGGCAGTGGTCAAGCCTGGCTCGTTCTCTCAAAGGCTTGGTCCCTCTCTGGTTTGCAGGCCATGAGTCAGAGGACAGCATGTCTACACTGGCAGGGCGCCGGGGAATGAGGCCTAAAATGATGATGCCATTTGACGCACAGCCCCCTCAGCGTAAGTCCTCCTGGTCCTTCCTTCTTTGGACCCCCTTTTTTAAATATATATTTTTTTTAGAACACAATACTTCTAAGGGTCTATTTGTCCAGAGCTGCTGATGTAGAATCATCCTCATGCTTGGTTATGATAGTGCAATGTGTTTTATTGCTTAGTGTGTGTGTGTGTGCACGAGCTGTGTATCATACGTAAACGGCGCTCCCCATGCGTTCATAGCTCTGTGTGTGTGTGTGTGTGTGTGTGTCAGTGTAAAGACTTGGCCTCTCTGTTATTTATGTCCATCCGCAGCCGTGATTAGTGCTCACCCCATCCATTCCCTTGACAACCATCACCACCATTATCACCTGGGCAGCCTGGCCTCACCGAACCACAACTATCTGCAACACTCGAGCAGCCCGCGGCCCCTCACCTCCTCCATCTCTTATCTAGACAGGGCCGAGTCGCCAGGTGAGCCACCCTGCAGAGAGGAGAAAAGACGCTAGATCACTGGAGGAGCAGCTCGTGCTGTCTTTTTTTACACTCTGAGGTTTTAGACTGGGTTCAGAAAAAAAAAAAAAAAGAAGTGTTTACAGGAAGTGCCAGATCTTGATGCAGTTACAGTATGTGGTGCAAGAGTGATGCGTGAGGTGCACTGCTCTCAAGGGCTCGACAATTATGATAATTGATGGTGATAGGTTAATTGTGTCACAATATGAATTATGTCTATTTCAGATAAAGATTTAGGGATATCTTTTTATTAATAAAAAAAAAATACAAATCAACAGAAATAAATTACTTTTAAAATATTGTACTTTTTTGTTGCAAATTTTAAAATGTTAATGTTTTGTTTAAATTAAATAAATTTAAATGATTAAAAATGTATGTACATTATAGAAAAGTCTTCAAGTTGAGTCATATTTATGTCATGTTGCCCACTCGTTAAAAACACCTTTCCCTTGCACACCTCTGCTGTGATCAAATAATCCCTGATTCGGCTTTTGATTTGCATTACTTCTACAGCGTAACTGCATTAAGAGCATTTTTTTCCTGAACCTTTAATACATACTGCTTTCTTATAATCTCTTGCCTTATTCCATATATACTGTACAGTAGTCACATGTCCATCAAATTCCATCGCATAATAGCAGCCTCTATTCTAGCAGATATACAGTATGTATTAGGGATGTGTGTGTTTATGCAGTCATGTGACTCCGGTTGTGATTACAGACACTCCCACTACAGACCTGCTGCCCGCCTCGGCTCAGCCCTCCTGCTCCATCGATCACTCGGAGACCGACGTCAGTTATCACAGCTCTGCGGCCGAGGACGAACCCAGCTACAACCCCCCAACAGCACACGTACGCCCCACGCACCCTCTGAAAAGTTTTGCAGTGCCCTCCGTGCCCGCCCACGGCTCCGCCTACGAGGGAGTCTCTCTGCCCAGCACGCCCCTGCTCTCACAGACTGGTACGAGGGTTTGTTTGGGATTCTCATCAAGTGAAGTGACATGTCGGGTGTTTAAAGGCAGACGAGACATAAAAGACACCTGGCTTAATTTTAGTGCAAGTGATGGTATAAAGGATAGAAAGAAAGAAAGAAAGAAATCCACATAACACTTTGAGGTGTTTCTAATATAAGGGGCGTTCAAGTCAAACAGAGATTTGCAGTCGTTCCTGTAAACATTCAGTGAGTCGATTGGTTGATCCTTGAAAATCGACTGATTATGGAGGAGACGCATCTGTCTGTGGGACCTGTACACACAATCATTCACAAACACCACCCGCACATTACAGGAACTCGTCTCGGAATTATTGCCGCATCCCCTGTACAGTCCTGGCTCTTCAAGCCATTTCCACATGTTTAGGAGTTCCTGGGAGGCCAACGTTTCATGGCTCCAGCGTACTGAAAAAACTACCTTCTACCTTGATCGAAGTGCTTGTGAAACATTGGGATAAGTGCATTAGTGTAGCGGGGGATTATTTAGAGAAAGGGAATTTTTAACTCGCCTAACGGTGCGCAATCAAAAGTCCCGGTTTCACTTGAATGCCCCTTGTATTATAATATTATAATAAATTCCAATATTACATTAGATTAGGAAATGCAAAGCTAGTTTTGATCGCGCATTCATCTGACTTTGTCGCCTATCTGGCAACCCTGATTAACAGATAAGCGTGTGTTATGCCTGCCATATGATGAACGTCATGATGATTCGGTTGTAACCGTTTTCCGCACCATACTGTCGAGGCACAATAAAAATGTCTGATGTTTTTTTTTTTTTTTAGGTCCTCACTCGGTCAAGACCGCCTCCATTGGGACGCTGGGTAGGACGAGGACGCCAATGCCCGTAATCGTACCCAATGCACCGGACGTTCCAGACAGCCGAATGCTAGAGGAGTGCGAGAGTGTGAGTATCCCTATCTCTCTCTCTCACACACGCGCACACACACACACACACACACACACACACACTGTACGAACTCTGTAACCTCATTGGTTACTGATTAACCAAGCATTATCAGATAAATAATTAAATGCTGTATTTTTACCATCTAGCTTTGAAATCCTTATATACAGCTGAGTGCAAATGTTTATATCCTGCAGAATGAATGTAGAAACATGGGCTTGTCCTGCAACTAGAAGAAAAGTTTTTGTAGAAGCAGAAGCAAGTTTTGCCAGTAGCTTGTTCAAAGTCTTGGTGTCTGATCTACAGCGCATGGAAACTGCATAAGTATTCACACCCCTTGTAAAGATTAGTTGATAAAAATTAGACATAAAAGAAAATCTGAGCGATATTTACTTTTAAGGGGGAAAAAAATCCCTCATACCACAATTATTGGCACCCATGATTTAACTTTAACCCTTCGTTTGCAAATAACACATCTTTGTCCGAGACTATTAACCGTTTAATACGTTATCGTTTCTATAGTAACCGCTCCTTTGCAGAGGCTTGACTAGCGGATGCTCGACGTGATCGAATTCAAATAATAATAATAATCCATTTTAAAAGCTTGATGAGTAGTTATGATGATGTAAACATCCTGTTAGGAGATGCTTATATAAAGATTTTTGAAGGAGTCTCCAGTGTCAGCACTTTTTGCCCGACAGAAAGTCTTAACGCTGTTAAACTAGAAAGTCTGTGAATCCTAACTCACTAAACATCATTTAATCGAAGGTGTATTTTATTTAAAATGTGACACTGCGCTGTATCTGGGTGTTGAAATATACTGAAATTATAATCCGGTTTATCTCCTCTCTCTCACATCTCTGCTCTCTGCCCTCCCTTTTAACTACGAAACCTTTTTTTTTTCTTCTTCTTTTTGCTGCTTGTGAAATCGACGTTATTGCATCCTTTGAAATTTGGTTTGAAACCTGTTACATTGTCCGTGTTTGTCCCGCATCAATGACGAAAACAAAAACAAAACCTGCCCTGTTTGGCGAATGCTTGTGAACGTTTTTTTTTTTTTTTATCTTTTGGATGATTCTTCTCTCTTACAGTTCCACTGCCTGTCACCTTTATAAATTTTAACCCAAATTCTATAAATTCCATTCCTGAGCTTTCTCTCCTTCCGCCCCACCCATAAAAAAAAAAAACTAAAATAATTAACCTCCTTGACTCGAAGCCCGTTTTCTTTCCCCTCCCTCCTGCATTAACCCTCTCCCTTTTTCTCAGAAGTACGAGAAGGACGAGCTGTCGGAGGAGATGGCCCACCTGGAGGGCTTAATGAAAGACCTAAACGCCATCACGACGGCCTGAGCACAATCCCTACACTCTCACAGACGCTACACATACACAAACAGATACACACACACACACACACACACACACACACACACACACGCGCTTACATTTATCCATGACTCGCCACGGCATGGACAGTTTCTCAGTCCTTTACAGAACCGAATGAGAGAACCTGAACATTTTGGCTCGCCTTGCTAACTCTCAGGAAGGAAACGGCCATCGGTTAAAGGAATGAAAACCATTTTGGGGACTGATTCCTTCGGGAACGTTTTTTTTTCCCCTTCTTTCTTTTGCGCTTCGGAGACGCTGTTTGTTACCTTACTAATTAAAAAAAAAAAAAGGAAGATTACAATATGCTGGTGTTCGTGCTGGTGCTCAAGGCACAATTTACAGTGTTTCATTTGTGCGTTTTTGTATCTCTCGATCTCTCTCTCTGTCTCTCTCTCTCTCTCTCTCTCTATATATATATATATATATATAAATATATATTTCCACCCGTTCCAGTGAGGTGAACATTGGACATTGTTCCTTTTATTTTCAAAGAAAAAAGTCATTTTTGTATTACATTGTTTTGTTTTGATTGAATGACATTGTTCTTTTTTTTTTTTTTTTAGTACGTCGTCTATTGTGCCATGTCTTCTATGTTCTTTTTTTGTATTATTTTATATACATATACACTTATAGATATGTATATAAGGTCAAAACTGCCTCATAGTTCTTTTTCAAAAAACATTAGCAATGTTTTCAGAGGAGACTGTGCCAGCCTTATGCTCCGTTTTTCTCTCGAGGTCGGACGGCGCGGCGACGATTTGTCCTCGGTACGAACCAATTTTCTTTTTTTTTTTTTTTAAAGGGAGCTCCTTTCAGAATATATTGCCTTACACTTCTGTCTGCACGGACACTCATCCTTTAAGGAGGAAAGCAAAAATCCACCGCTTGTGTGTCACCTGCCACTGTGATATACAGACTTGTACTGAGGTATGGAGCTGCGAGATCATGAGTGCGCTGGCTGCTAGACTTCAGCTTACGTTCTGTTTCCTGTCAAGTGCTCGACAGCTGTTCGTTTTTTATTATTATTATTATTTTTTTTTTAATCAACTCGATTTCATATGGACTGGAACTTGTTAACTGATGTTACGCAGGAAAATGCAGTACCCACCGTCTCAGTGTCGGTCCAGGACTGTTTCAGGTCTATGATGTAATCTGTAGACACGGACACGGAATTTTGGGATGTCAAGCGCAAACCTTTTGAACGGGACTCCTGATGGTTGTTTTTTTTTTTTTTTTTTTTGTAATTTCCTTTTTGTTAATCTCATGTAGCCATTTTATATGAAGAATTTCAATGTGAATGAAAACATGGCTGTCTGGGTAAACCTTTCAGATGTCGCTATGGCGGGAAGAAAAAAAAAGATTTTATTCTGCCTAAAACCCCATCTCGGGTCTGTGTGTATGGAGTTTGCATGTTCTCCCTGTGCTTGTTTGGTTTCCTTCGAGTGCTTTGGTTTTCCTCCCACAGTCCAAAGATATGCAGGGTAGGAAAATTGACATTTCCAAATTGCGCTTGTGTGCTCTGTGACAGATCGGCTTCCCGTTCAGGGTGTACCACGCCTAATAGCCTCCTGCATCCCTATGAGCGCTACAGAGATAGATATACAAGTGGCGTTCAAATCAACCCAGGATTTTATTGTGCAGAATAACAGTGTAGTTATGAGAGTAATAACTATCTTAATTTCTCTATATAATCCCCTGCTACACTAATGCACTTATCCCAGTGTTTCACTAGTGCATCAAGGTAGAAAGTTTTCTCAGTACCCTGAAATCTTAAAATATCATTTTAGCGCTCTTTTTCCCTTCTGCAGCTCACTAGATCTTAAACCACCTAGAAATCAGAATCCATCCGAGAAAAAAAAAATGCAGTCAAAAATAACCAAATTTCTCCACATGAAGGATTTTCCCAGACCGCCAACACAAATGTTCTCCTGCTGGAAATCGTTTTCCCTCTCCCCTTTTACCCAAAGAACAGCATCGCTGCAATCATTCGCTCGACTTCGATTACTCTCGTGTCATATTTTTCCTTTCTCTTTTCGAATGTCAGTATGACTGTAAGGAACCGCTGGGTTACACAAACACGTTCAACAGTTTACAGACGAGATTACTTATTTGGGATAAAAATAATATGGTGTTAGACAGTAAACCTTTTTTGCACTTTTTTCAACAGGTTCTTGAAAAAAAAAACATTTCTTACATATCCTGTGTTTTCAATATAAAGCTATATTTGTGTAATGTAGTGTCATAGCTTAGCAGTAGGCAGCTGGTCTTGTTCATATGTTTCTTTTATTTTGTTTTTTTTTCTGAAATGGTATTCGAGCGACAGGTTTTACTGTGTTGCCGATGAGGAATTTTATTGTTACTTATTTCTGTACAAAGATCTTTTTCGCTGTCTGTAGAATAATCTGTGGCTTTTTTAAAAAACAAAAAAAAAAGTTCTAAAATATGCTCATGGGTCACGTGTTATTTTTCTAAAACATTTTTTTTCTCAGGTCTGGGGATAATATTAGCTCTTAAAAATATTTGTATAATTACAGTTGCAGTCAGAATTAATCAACCCTTATTGCAAATTGATATTATAATTTAGAGACCACAGCAGTCATTAAAAGTCGCATTTTAAGTTGAATTTGAAAAAATCCAATCCTTCTTCTAATTGTTTTTGAAAGTTTGTCAATTTTTACAATACACTTAATTTGCAATGGGGAATACTTCAGACTGTAACTGTACTACACAATGATAGAGAAGGGTCATTATATGACACAAGGTGACTAGGTAAACTTTTGAATACATTATCTACGCATCCAGACTTTATTAAGTCACTGGGTGATTTCTGGTTTAATTAGCTCCATTTTTATGCCATTTGAATGTTTTTCTATGACCACTTGTGTAATCTGTTTGGATAGTATTTATAAAAGTGCTTTAAAACCATGTTTAGGATTCAAACTTCATCTTCCTGTTGCTTCAGCAGAACCGAGAAAGTTATGTATCAAATGTTCAAAAAACAGTTGATTTCACCTACTGCATTCAACCCATGTGACTTATTACATTTTTCTCTCAAATCAGGTGTTGTCATATCACATCAGGTAGGTAACTATTTTCTGAACTTGTATCTTTACTTATTTGAATTTACCTTAAGATATCTTTAACAATGCTTCAGCCAATTCTTGATGTCAGATAAATCTCCTGCTGCATGAAATGCATTTGTCAACACCGCAAAACACAATTACTTTACAGATAGTGCTTCAGCTGTATGGTGGTTTTAAATCAGACCAATGGTCACCTTTTATAAAAAAAAAAAAAAAAAGCTTTTAGGTTAACAATTAAAAATCAATGCATGTTTTTGAGAATTGACTTGTCTTTATTTCCTTTTTCACTGGATGGAATTATACTCTGGGTGTCCTGAAGTTCATTCCAACAGCTGGCTGAGAAACCTGCAATTTGGAGAGGCTTCCAAAGTCCTGAAAAATAAAACACCAGTTGATCTCAGTTTCCTGTGCCCACAGCTCTTTACATTCTTCTGTATTTTAGACTACTTATTAGTGACGCCATTAAGGGGAAACTAATTTTATCCCTTAAATGGTATGCATTAGGGCTGCACGATATTAGGGAAATGTGATATTGTTGTTGAATAATGCGATAACGATATTTCTTGCGATATAACATTTCCCTAGAGAAATGCATTTGAATTATT
>JAQQZS010000007.1:22622965-22639418 GCA_030068045.1 Platyallabes tihoni | reverse complement strand
AACCATACACTCATCAATAGTGTCTTAAAACAAGAGCATCTTTAAAAAAATATTTCCTTTGGCTTGCCTGTTTTTTTTTAAATAAAAAAACACTATTTGTCACACACATTCGCTCCGCGTCCGGCATTAGGACCCGGAAGTTATGCGGTCGCAAACCAGGAAGTATAAGAGGAGTAAACAAACCACCGCATAGAGCTCTCACTGATGTCATTTCAGATTGTTTACTTTCTGATTCGAGTGTGTGTTTATATTTTTTATTTGTGTTTTTCCCTTGCTCCCCTTCTGTGAGAGTCATTAAACTAATTCGGTTATCCTGCCTACTCGCTTGCTTCCGCGTTTGGGTTTACCGGCCACGGGCTAACGGCTAATCGCTAAGTCTTCTGATCATCCGGGGTTAGTTCGATTAAGTATCTATATATATAAGCAGGTATAAACATATTAAGGGCCCATCGGATTGGTCAAATTTGGACACACAAATGCTTGGCACATACATTATTTATCGCAATTCTTTGCAATATGGTTATCGCGTATGCCATTATCGCGATAACGATATTTTTTCGATATATCGTGCAGCCCTAGTATGCATAAAAAGATGGATGAGATTATTAAAATATTACTTGATATAAAAAAAACCTATAAATCATATTTTGTTAATGAAAACATACAAATGGTTTTGAATCTGCATTACCACATTGTATTTGCTATCTAAGTAAAAACAGAATTTAGCTAAAACTGATGTATTTTTCTTGTTGTAAGTCAGTCCTCTAATGAAGATGTCACCTGCCCACTGAACACACTGTTTTTGAATATTGTACAGGGGGGGAAACGTGATGATGTTAGAAAAAGGAATAGCTAATGCACATCTATGCTTTCTAATAAAGGTTCTGTGAAGGTTTGGTCAAATTCCCATGAATGTTTTTTTTTTTTTTATCTGCATCTTGTCTGAAACTAAAGTGTGACGTATGACAAGGCGAAATGATGCTTGCCTGCGGAGTAGGGATCAGTGTCTCGCAACACATTTTAAATACTTTCTAAACTTTGTATGACAGCAAACAAACAAGACTAAGCCTCAACACTTAGAGAAGCTACATACTTAACATTAAAGCATATGGTTATTCTAACTTACATGTTATGGTGTTATTACTAATTTTATATCTTCTTACTACAGTCAAAACAGCAGGTGTGTCTTACCCACACCTCTTAACTATCCAATCAACAAAGATTTTGAATAAATGAATAAAAAAAAATTTTTCTTAACACCTGGATAAGGTGCCAACCCATCACAGGGTACAGACACCCACATCATACACTACGGTTATAATTTGGAAATGCCAATCAGCCTATACTCAAAGTCTTTGGGAGGAAACTGGAGTACCCGGAGGAAACCCATCAAGCACAGGAAGAACATGGACACTACACGCAAACAGAGCAGAGGTGAGATTCAAACCTCCGACCCTGGAGGTGCGAGGTGACGGTGCTACTCACTCACCTATAACGTCGTCCTTATCTGGATGTAATCAAACTACTAAAATGCTGCTATGTGTATGAAGTAGACTCTCCTGTAGGATTCCTCCCACTTCGATATTACTACTCCTATAATAATCCACAATGAAATCCATAAAATTAATAGACCTACCAGCATCTTCAGCATGTCCCTGGTGTCAGGATCGACCTCGATGACCTCCTGATCCAAAGCAGAGACCTGAAACAGCAAGCAGGAAGTCAGTTTATAAATCTTTCACGACGATTCATGACAGTGCAATGCAATATTGCCTACTAAATTTTTAAAATATAAGTTAACTAGAATTAAACATACAAGTCATTAAAGTTGTCAGGGTGGAAAGAAAAATATTTTGGATATGAACTCAGAAGGCTAAAGAAATATATTAAAAGCAGTTTTGAGTTCTCATATTTAATGTTTTCATCCCTCTTTATAAGCAGATAGTGTCCATGTGGACAAGAATGTTTTGAGTTGGTCTTATATGTAACCCTGATGCCAGTTGCACAAATTTAACAAGTCAGTTAGTTTTGATAGTTATATGAATAGATTTATATGACACTAATGTTGGGTTACGTCACCTATCACACCATTTTGGAAATGCATTCAATGTTGTTGTACTAGTATAATGACAATGAAGCAAACCTGAGAAGAGGGGGGAGGGGGCAATATACTAACCTCAGGGACGTAGTTGTCTCTCCTCTCTCTCTCCTCTTCCTGGAGTTTGATTGAGATGCCTCTGACCGGACCCCTCTGGATCCTCTTCATCAAATGCGTCACATATCTGTATTCATACAAATAAAGACGAGACAACAATTGGAATCATCGTTTGCAATTTTCTCCTTATTACAATTGTATTTAATCAGCCAAGACATGGAACTCATTAAAAGAAAGTATTTATACCACAGTGCTGTTAATTGATTGGTCAGAAGGTGAAAGCTAATTTTCCATAACAGCAGCTCTGACAATGAACCTTGCCATGATTTAAATCACGGGTTTCTTTTAACATGTTGCTATGGAAACAACCTGCACTTGTATGGCGAATGCTCTGCTTAAACAGATTTCTGTGCGGAGATTTTTTTTTTTTTTTTTTTACATTTTTTTGCAAGGAGTCTCCAGTGTCAGCACTTAGTAAGAGACTTAAAGCTGTAAATGTAAATTTTCTACAATGTGACGATATGTGGAACAACAGTTCTGATGCATTAAGATATATGAACAACATTTGAGGCGAACCAGGACTTGTGATGAAATGAAGGCATAAAAACAATTGATATTTACAGAAAACCTCAAGCACAGTATAGTGCGGAGATCCTTGGCCGCGGTAAAACGTTAGAATTGCAAACGTTCTAAAGAAGGCCGTACGTCCAGGGATGACAATCCTGGCCGAGGTAGCTTGTAGCCCACTGCAATCGTTCCCGTCAACATTCAGAGTGTGGAACGCCTGATCCTTAATAATCGACAGATACGTAACTACCTAACTCGTCCACAAGTCGCTAACTTGCGGACAAGACACATCTGTCAATGGGAACTATGCACACATGATTGTTCACCAACACTACTTGCACATTACAGGAATTATCATCACATCCCCTGTACAGCCCTGATCTCGCTCCAAGCCATTTCCACATATTGAGCCATTAAAGGAGTTCCTGGGTGGCCAGGGTTTCAGACGTTAAGCAGGCAGACCGATCATGACTCCTGCATACTGAGAAAACTTCCTACCTTGATGGTATCCAAGCACTAGTGAAACACTGGGATAAGTGCATTAGTGTAGCAGGAGATTATATAGAGACACTAGATGTGCCCGCAACTTCGTTTGCTAATAAGCATGTTTTTAAAAAATGTACAACACCATCTGTTGAATTTTGGAATTAACTAAAATATTTACAAGTTACCGTGAAGTGCACGGAATTATTTAAGTAAATTAAGTAGATTTCCTTTGCACACTTACAAACTCAAAAAAAAAAAAATTCAACCTTGAACATTTTTTCACATATGATACAAGGGGCGTTTTCCTTTTGAATTTCAAAGGCCGTCTGTGATTAAACAAAGCCTATATGTTACCTCAAGCTCAGCCAAATACACCTGTGAAAACCCCATTAAAATCTGTTCAGCAGTTTTTACGTGATGCGCACAAACAAAAATTCCAAAAGCCATCTTGATGTGTTCTGTTACTTCCCTTACCACCCCCCCATATTTTTGATGTACAGTCACGCTAACTTTACAGTTTTATTATATATAGATTAAGGTCATTTCTGATAACTGTTTTCAGTTATTCTGCACAATCAAAAAAAACATCTTAAGACCATTGTCAAGTCTATTAAATATATCGACAGGGGAATGTCTGTCAATTAACAAAGAAGTGAAACTGGTTATCCAAGACGGCTGCCTCATTCCATTCTAGTGTTTATCTGCATGATGAAATTTGATCCATGTTTACAAATATCAGTTTGTTTGGAAAACAAAAATAACGAGCTTGACTACCATTAGCTATATTAGCTTCTGTACAAAACAAATGTCAGACACCAACCTGGTTGACTGACGCCTTTTAGATCAAGTGAAAACATTTCCTTTAAAATCTGTTAGCCTTTATTTTACCTTTATCATCAAATTCCCTTCCTGTGGAAACATGATGGTTAACAAGGTTTGACTCACCCTGCGATTTTGTTGCGCAGATGCTTGCTGGGGATGATGGCGATCTCCTCACACACCCTCTTGTTGATGTGAAAGTCGTTGCCCAGTCGTGTGTAGTACTTCTCGATGATGAGCCGAGAAGCCTTCTTTACGGTCTTTGTCCTTACACGGCCCTAAAAAATGCAAAAAACAATCAATCCATCCATCCATCCCACAGCTCCTAACGAATGCAGTTACCGGTTGTTATGATATGCGGAAGCAGTAGATGAAAAGTAAACATAAAATTCATCATTCATAATTCTTCTGTCAGGAAGATTCTGGTTGTAGGAATCTGAAGAACCTCTCGAAGTTAGAGAACTAGTTGTGATGTTGACACGCATCACCGAGCAGTGATGTGTAAAAAAAAAAAAATTAACCTGGAAACACCTTAATGAGGGTGTCTCGTGCAATTTTTATGCAATTCATTTGAGTCTTGCTAATGTAATTCGTCACTTTAGTGTGAAATCTCTTCTGTATTAAAATCCAAGGGGCACAGATCCGTGCAGGCAACACAGCATAGGTCAATGATGATTAAAAAAAAGTTCTTATATTCTTATATGGAGTTCTACCAATTTAACCATGTTTGAGTGTAACTTTTGTCTAAAAAAAAAAAAATAAAAAAAAAAAAAAAAGGTGACTTTTTATGTCTATACTAGCACACAGAGAAGGTCCAAACAACTCACAGACGTACTCTGAAAGGTCACCCTTTTTTTTATAGAGAAAAATGACAAACATTTGGTAGTATCAGGGCCACACAGGCTGGGCAAGGCCACACTTTAGGGTGGACCAAATAATTTACAGGGCGATTTTAAAATGACAAATGTTAGATTTTTATAACAATGTAATGATATTGCTCTTTCAGCTTCTAGTACTGACTGCAATTACCTACTGTTATGCTAAGCTAACTGTATGACGCAACTCGCGCTAACTCCGAAGAACACGGTACGTTAAAGTCACGCGCTACTAATGAAAGACCGTAACCTAGCAACGGGTAGTTACTTCCGGGAGTGCGTATCGTCTTATTTATTTCTGATATTCTATCATACAATTTTTGTTAAAATATTATTTACTCCTCTTCTAGTAATATTTAATGAAACAAAATAGCTCTACAAACTTTAGCTGTAACGATTTTTTTTTAGGGCAAATCAGCTGCGTAAAGCGCTCGCGCTTTCTTCATCTCGGTAAATTATCCGTTTTTTAAATGAAACACGCCGCAATTCGCGCTGCTCATCTTTCCATGATGATGTGATTAAATGATATTTAGTGCTTCAGATATGGATAATCAGAGAAAATACGAAGATGACAACGGATTCCCATACAACCCACCATGTTGACTCAGGTCTCAGAAAAGGACCCGACTCAGAGCAGAGCGGAAGTTATTATCTTGTGGCGGAAGTATAATAAAAGTCCCCATATTTCTAAAGTTCTAAACTAAATAATATAATATTTAGTGTAGGGTTTACACCAAAATCTAAACAATAATAATAATAGAATAAAAAGAAATGACTCCTTGTGTGCACACTGGAATATTGTAAATATTAATAATCTTTCGTTCATCCATCTTCTATACCTATCCTGTGTACAGGGTGACGGGTGGGACTGGGAGCCTATCCCAGGAGACACTGGACATTTTGGGATACCCATTAGCCAAATCTGCATGTCCTTGTACTGCCCTCATAATGGCTCTAATCTGAGGTGAGGTTAATTGGTGATTTAACAGTACCTCAGATTAGAGCCATTAGAGGCTGGTAACTCTAAATGATCATCTTCCAGAACAACTGACTTTCATGTTCTAAAATAATTAAAATTCTAAAAACTAGCTACCTAAGGCCATACGTGATATTTCATAGTTTCGAAATCTCTAGTATTGTTCCAAATATAGAAAATTAAATCAGAAAACAAAAAAACTGAATGAGAAAGTGTGTCCAAATTTTTATCATCAGGTACTATTGTTTTTCATTCACGCCAGAAGACGGAACAGATCCAGAAGTCCAGAACAGTCACTGCACAAGGAGGAAAGCATCTCTGCATTTAAGAACATCAGTTCTGAAACATTAAGAAATGTTCAGTGTTCTTGTACTCTGGCATTAAAATAAAAGACTTTCAATTTTAACATTTTCTATAATTTATACTTTCAAATGCACTTCTGAATATGGATCCAGACTTTTGGTCACACTGTATAAACGATACCATTAAAACAAGATTATAAATATAAACCTGTGATCTATTGTCAGAGCTTTAATATAAAGATAAATTAGCTTTGATAAGAGCTGAACATGACAATACTGTTATAGCTCTTAGCAATAAAAACACGCAGCAATAATAATACGAGGTGTTCAAGTAAAATGCGGGCCTTGTGATGAAACTTCTTGTGAATGAAGGCATCAAAAGGCAATTAAGACCTCAAACACAGTACATGAACACAACTTGCACATTACAGGAACTAGTGTGTGAGTTATTGCCACATCCCCCATACAGTCCTGACTTTTCTCTAAGACATTTCCGTATGTTCGGGCCATTAAAGGAGTTCCTGGGAGGCCAGCGTTTCAGACGTGAAGCAGGCACTCCGATCATGGCTCTGGCATACTGAGGAAACTTTCTATCTGAATGGTTTCAATCACTAGTGAAACGCTGGGATAAGGGCATTAGCGTAACAGGGGATTATATAGAGAAATTATGGTAGTTTTTTTTTATCCCCTAACTGCATTTGATTATTCTGCACAATCAAAAGATTTTGGTTGGTCTTGAGCATCCCTCGTAATAAAGGAGAAGAATCCTGTAAGATGTAACAAAGCAAAGCCTAAAAGGTCACACCGACACAGAAAGTTGAGACAATTTCCTTTATTTTACATAAAAAAGGGTGCAAACTTGAGTTTCCCTTTTAGAGTGGAGGGAATAAAAATTGTATTTGAAAGGTTATATGTGGTACTTCATATGACTCCTCAGGAAAAATAGCCTTTAAGACATTTATCTTTCTGCATAAAGAAAAGAAAAAAGACAACCGGAAAAACAAGGATGGGTCCCTCGTCACCGAAAGCCCTTGACTAAACGAAACCATTCAAATGCATTAACATTCATATTTCAGCACAGACTTATGACTTCAGATTCAATGCATGAGAGGATTTTTTTTCCTTTCTTTTTTTTTTTCCTTAAATATGACCAGAACCGGAAAAGGGAATTACAGTACTGTACAAGTCAAAATTTCATTACTTGAAAAGAGAAAAAAAAGAAAAGTGTAAAAAAAAAAAAAAAAAAATCAGAATCGTTTACGAAACACTGAAGGAAAAAAAAACGTAGTGATAAAATATGGACGTTAGAGTACTGTAGCGCTGATCAAGCTGAACTCTGTTAAAGAAACAATGTGCTGTTTCGTTAAGCAGATCTACGAATTTGTTCACATTAGATTTTCACACTGATTAAAACCAACGATGACGGATAGCAATGCTGATCCAAAAAAAAAGAAAGAAAGAAAGAAAGAAAGAAAGAAAAGGACATGGAGTTAGAAAATACTTGCAGGACTAAAGCTGAGCTTAGATGTTCAAAACTGAAAGCAGCTTTTACACAAGCTGTACGACTGCGACTGAACAGAAAGTGTAGAAAGGTCATGCTCAGACTGTACATCAAATGCGTTCTTACTCATAAGCCATGCGTGGTAGAAACTGCAGAAATACTGAACCCTCTCTATGCCTAATGATATCACTTAATGTTTTTTTTGGTTCTTTTTAAATCTGTCGTTTTAACCCTTCAAGAGACCATTACAGTGAAGCAAATGTAACTGTGATTAAGAGCCTCTATAAAGCACAGGGTTGTTTTACTTTATTCTGAGGATAAATTTATTACAGTTTATTCCCCACCTTTATACTGGTGTATGATTAGCATGAAACCTGGCTGCTTTATAAACGTTTTGAAATCGGTTAGTAGTCAGTACGCCGGCGTCGGCTAAGAGGCCAGTAAAAATGACCGGCGTCTCGATATTACGCAAAATGTCAAGGAGTTCAATGTTTAGTGTTATTCATTTATTTATTTTATTTTAATATTTTAAAAACATGATCCCATTTTAGTGAAACTGGTCAGCAGATGGCTCCCTTTGCCTACTGCAGAACATTTTTTCTAAGTGGCCCTGCCTTGATTCTAACCATCTTAAGATGAAAGACTTCAACAATCAAATCCCAAAAACATGATGACCTTCGACACCAGGCTTCAAATTTGCTGATCTGGATATTTTCTCATCTGAATATTACATTTAATAACACTGATCCTGTATTCGGGCAAATCTAGCACACAGACATGTTAACGACCTGAAATTCTGAGAGCTGGCAAAGGGAAATGAAAGAGCGTGGGATAGAAGAAGAAAAAGTGTATAGACTTGTTTTCTCTCAAAGTCATTCTCCCTTAAGTGAGCGAACGGGCACACCCGACAGCAGCGCAGTGAGGAGCGCCTGTCCAAAACAAACGCTAAATGCCTAGCAAACATTCACGTGGAGGCACATCATATGCAAATACAAGAAATAACAACTTCTCTAAGCCTCTCCTTAGATACCCCTGGGAGAGATTCAGCAACTGGAGTCCAAACGGTGTCAGAGGGATTCAAGTACTTTCCATAAAAATAATTTAGAACCGAAGGGATGAGTTGCACAGGACTATTGCGAGATTTAATATTAAAGCAAAAAAATAAATAAATAAAAAATCTTGATAAGCCAAGCACCTAAAGTATTGCTCACAATGCATGTTGCATATGCACTGGTTCGATGGCAAGCTTCCTGTTCTTGATACTCTGTTCGCACAAACACTGACATCTCTTTCTCAGCTGCAACAACACCGAGTTCAGTCCATCCATGTTTTCGTACGAATAATTCCGAAAATACACTAAAACCATTGGACCAGAAGTTAGCCAAACATCATCCTTATTTTTCTTTCAGTCCGATAGGTCCATCTGGATCTTTTAAAAGAAGTTACCTTTCTCTTATAGACCACGCCCGCTCTGTATTCCAGCTAAGTTATCATTCTGCTACTCAATCAGAAATTTCTAGAAATATTAGAGGAAAAAGGACTGAAGGTAGTGAAAGTGTAGTGCAGTAATAATCTTCCCTGGTTCCTCTCTCTCTCTCCCCCTCTCACACACGCACTCACTCTTTTCCCAAATTGTGTATGGCCAGATAATGAAAAACCAAAATGAAAAAAAAAAAAATAATAATTTATAAAAAAGTAGAATTTCTTATACTCATCAATTCACGTTTACTGTACATTTAAAAACCACAATCACTGAATTATCCTGCACACAATGAGATGACTAGGGGGCCAAAGAAAGAAAAAATAATAATTGTAATTCCTTCAAAGTCACTTTCTGCAAAAATTTAAATAAACTCCTTGGGTACATTTAACTGATGAAAAGAAAATGCATTTCTGGAGCACTAGACTGTTTTACAAACCTGATTCGGATCAGCGTGAAATTTTAGATGAGCTCTTATTCAGAACTACCTACCTACTAAAACTGATTTTTGTAGACTTCATGTGCTCTAACGGTGGCCTCATCCTACATCGAAGAGATCACAGGCCTACCTGTGACGGAGCTGTAACGAAATACAAACGTGATGCCTAGTGATTCATGGTATTCACTGAACTGGGTTTTTATATTGAAGTCGGGTACGTTTTTTTTTACTTTAAGGGGACGGAGATTACTACTGAGAACAACAGGTGACAAAAGAGACAGAGATTCTGTAGTGTCTTAATGCAGAACCAGGTGAAACGGCCCTGCTGTGTAGTGTTAAGGCATTGAGATGAGACGTTTAGCATTGGCAGTTTGAGAGTCTTTCTCTAAAACAGCGCTCGAGTTCCCATCATCAGTTCCGCCTTCCAGAAAAAAAAGAAAAAAAAAACCCTACTAAGAGGCAAGGAAACGCTTCATAAACAGCCATTATTACATGTTACGAATGTTAGCAAGCTTCCTATTAACCGTTACTCCGTTCGGACGCTCTGTTCATATAGACATGTGGTGGGTGAAGAAATACATACTAAAGGGACGTTAAAAAAAATAAATGTTCACCCACAGACTGACTGGATTCCAGCACGGGCGCATTAAATAATTATTCTCGTCAGCAATCATTTCCATTTACATTGGGTAATAATAATAATAATAATAATAATAACAACAATAATAATTATTATAGTAAAAAAGAAAAATGCCACATTTAAACCAGGGACTAGGTTGTGAAAAATAAGACGATTACAAGGAAAAAAACAACAAAACAAAATAAAATAAAATGTTTGATACAAAGAGAACCATGGAGCATCTCGCTGGCGAGTTTAGCTCTGAATTCCAGCTAATAGAAAAGTCAGTTTCACGTTAAAGCGATACGATATCACAAGAGAAGAAAGCAGCATGGCTGGCTGGCTGGCTGGCAGGTCGGAGTGGGTGGAGTGCTTTAGAACAAGCAGCTTAAATAGCATTCAGTAGAACCGGGGAATGTGCTGAAGCTCTCGGTCTCGGACCGAGCATCGGACCTCGACGCTCTCCTCGTCTCTCAGGACAGAGCCGGGCAACGAATCGGATCAGCACGAGGGTCGACGGCCATGGATACAACGCTGTCACTTTACACTTGGCTGCTTATTTTACAAATTTACAGAGTCGACAAGCGAAGGCCTGTTAGCTTCATGTTAAGAAAGTTAGGGTTTCGTTTTCTTGGGGTTTTTTTTAAACAACGTTTATGCTGATTCTGTCCGAAAGAGATGCACGAAAATTTCTAAGGCTCTGACCACGCCACGATGGTCAGGAGGAGCAGAAAATGCAGAGGACAGAGGAAGTAGTGAAAGCTAGCAGGCGGCGCAAAAGGATGGATATATGAACTCCAGTGTGAATGAAGCTCCTCTGTTTAAAGTGAAACTCCCTCCAAAACCCCCTCCTGGGCTGCTGGGTCCGTCGCAAAAAACGCAGGACACGGGAGGGCTCCATCGGAGAGCCGCACCTCTCGCACCACAGATGGATGGAGAGGGGGAAGGGGTTGTTTAAAACAAAACAAAAAGAAACTAAACAAGAAGCGTAAAAGGAGTGCAATGCTGTTCCAGTGCTTAGAGATCCAAATGTATGCGTTTGTGTGTATAATCCGATACAAGGAAACTGTCCACGAGCCCTGCATCCAAGTTACACGATATGTGCACGTCTCTATTCTCTCTCTCTCTCTCTCTCTCTCTCTCAGGCAGGTCCCTTTGAGGCGATTCATTTTGAGGGCATTGTTGTCTTCTTTTGAATAAAATTTCTTTATTGAACGTTCTTAAAACCGGGCTGGGTGGAGGCGGGTGGAATGGATCATTTGTGCCGAGCGGTGTTCTTTTTCCTCTTCCTCTTGAAGAAGCAGCAGCACCTGAGGACACAGAGGCGAGAGGACAGTCAGGACGACCCGGTACTCTGTCTGATCGATGAAAATGATGCAAAAATTAGGCATTGCCGGGCTTGTGACATTAAATTGCTATGTACAGCAGCAAGCTTAAATCTCTTCAAGCTGGTTTGTTAAATTATTTTTTTAGATACAGAAAGCACACATCTAGCATTACTCACAAAAATACACGCAAACAAACACAGACACGCTTATGCTTAGTGTAGTTAGGAGAGTTGAGACATCAACAACACAACAGGATGAACCCGTGGGAATGGCTGAAGGAGCATGCAGAGGAAAGAGAACAGCTCCAGACTGACACATAGAAAAGTGATGCAGTTCACTATGCTGGACAATTTAGAAATCCGCCATGAGGAGGAATTAAGATTAAAACTATGCAAATGCATTTATATTACTTTTTTAAAATGTTTTAATCTGAATCTATATTGCAGGATTACAGGCTATGTAATGTCTTCCCCTTAATTCAAACCCCATAATGGTGAGTTGAGAGGCCTCCCTCGGTTAAACTGAGACTAAATCGGCCAACATTTCCAGAATGCCTGCAACTGTTTCGGGCTTTTTGCGCTTTCGTGTAATCTAGGCCTATTCGCCCACAGTCTAGGCTGGTCCACTCCCCTTGGGTTTTCGATGTGGACTGGAGAGAGGGGACTCACCACAAGTTGAGCATTTTCACGCAGCTACAGAAAAAAAAAAAAAAAAAGTGTGAAAAGAGAAAAGACAGAGATTATTACACAGTGGTGAGACGATGAGACAAACCTCATGCCGGGTGCATAAGAGAAACAAGTGGACACACAAAGGACAAAATAAATAAATAAATAAAATTAAAAAAAAAAAAATTTAATAAAAAAAAAAAGACTTGGAGGGGAGGTAGTCAGAATATTGATCTAAACATATCTGATGTAATCAAGAGGAATTAGAGAAGAAAGGACGTGGGTCAGTAGCTGGGTTCCACTCATATTGTTAAAGGGAGCTTGCAGACGGGGAAGTAATCGTCTGATTATTTGATGGTTAATATGGAGGAGGAATAAAAGGAGGGATAAACAGAGAGAGCGAGAGAGAGAGAGAGAGAGAGAGATACGGTCTGGAACTAAAGAGGAGAAAAGTGAGAGGTTCAGAGAGAATGGCTCACAGGAAAGGGTTTTAATGAGGTTAAATGCTAGGACAACCATAGAAACCCTGGCATGTTTATTTCAGGCTTTTAATTGCACACAGCCTGCGTTGTTGCTTACTTTCAAGTCTGCATTAGTAATCAAAGATGGCCATCTATTTAAGACATCAAAGCACTGACAGAACAGAAAAGCCTCTATATTTATATCAGACTAAAAGACTTGATTTCTGTACGCAGAACTAAGCAGAGCCCGATTCGTGGGTGCATTCAAATAACACTGATAAACTTCATTCATAGTCATCACTCAGCCACGGTCTGCGTCTTCCAACCTATCGGTGGGTATCAACACGTTATTATAAGCTACTGAAACAATACACAGATTTGTCATACAGGAACATTGTAAAAGCGGCACATACTTTGCTTCGTCCATCACTTCCACCTCCGCCTGCACTGTGATCGGAGCATTGGAGTGGACCGCAAGCGGGTCGTCTGCGTTCAGCTCGCCGTTAGTTGAGCTCACCACCTGCAGCACAAGACCCGAGGAGTTAGAATGGAAGCTGGGTTCATTGTCCAGGATGCCAGTTAAAGGAATACTCAAGCTTTTTTAAAACTATACAAACAAACAAAAAAAAAATTTTCAATTAGAAAGTACGACGGTCCTTGACACAGTCTATAAATGTTTATTAGAAAGACATGTTTTTGCAGAAAATGCATTATGGATATTTGAAATGTTACAAAATCTGACGACTCTATTCATCTAATTGAGACACCACTTGAACAAATTTAGGGAGTCCCGAAAATGTTGCTACCCCATATTTGTAAACCATTTCACAAACTACACTGCTGTTTCCTGCAACTTCAGTATTTATGTAGATCCTAATCAAGGCCATTTCAGTTCCCCAAAAGCTCAGGGAACACCACTAACCCAAAAAAAAAAAAAAGTGATTATTTCAATGTTGAAAAATCATTTCACTTAAATCTCTTGACTCTTAGTTTGTAATTTTTTATTTGGCTTATACAACTGATTCAACATGTGCACTTAGATTTTCACCATAATTGATCACCACTTCAGTGCATGTTTTACAGTTACGGTAGAGAGAAAATGACCTTGAGTATTCCTTTGAATGCATATGAAACAATTCTTTACCCTGGCACTGCTTTCCTACATAAGCAAATGATCACTAAACAACATATGGGCAAACATCTTTCTACTCTTATTCATTAACTGGTTTAACAAATTTGTCAATTCTTCTACATTCCTCCTTCTTACTGTATCTCGGTTTCTCAAGTTATCCACGCTGCAGAACCAAAATTCCTGGGTGTTGGGGCTGGACCAAGTCCTGTAACCCTAATCCTTAACCCCTTACCCACCATAGCCGAATGATTTAACAAGACTGAAACGTGTGGAATTTGGTTCTGGCAGCAAGGGATACTAGTTCTTTTTCCATGGAGTTGAGCGCATGTTAAAACCCAGACGACGTTAATGCTATGCATCATGATGCATCATCTCTTTACACTGCTCTCTAACTGAAGAGTCTCCTTTATTCCAGAGCAGAGAAAGGGAAAGACATCATGTAAGCAGATAACGCTTTTAACCAGCTTGGTGATCCTGATGAAGAATACACTCCTGCTGGGTTTGTGTAGAAAGATCGTGTTGCTTTGGCACAAAATGATTACAAAGCGAGAGTGGGTTTTGGGAAATCGAGGGATGGAGGAGGTAGAGCGATACCTGCACTGAGCCTCCGTGCCTGTCCGATGCCAGGTGGGAGGTCAGGTAAGAGTTGGCCTGCCGGTTGGGCTGCACCTCCCATGCTCCTCTGCGGTCGGAGGAGGCCGTCTGCTCGGGCCGGAGGAGATGCGGGAGCGAGGGGAGGAGGAAGAGGAGGCGGGGGGAGCGTGAGCAGGTGGCATGCAGGGTAATGGAAACCAACAGGGAACAAGAACAAAAAGAGCCAAGGCAAAGCAACAAATCAGCATTAGATTCATACATGTGCATTCAGTTTGTCAAACTCAGGCAAAAAAATAAATAAATATCCTGTTATGGGTGGATATTTCTGACAGCAGGGAGATATTTGTTGTTCTTGATTATAAACATTTGCTTGTTAAATGCCCCATCTTTATTTCAACACTGTACTTCATCATCATACTGTGCAAATGATAAATGATATCTACTGAGCAATTTATGAGAAACAACTCATAAAAACTACTACTAAAAATGTAAACAATGAAAAGAGTGAACAAATAACAGACAAATACACAAATGCGTTTCAAAAACTTTTTGATCCCTTTTGTGTGTTAAATAATCAGTGCTGTGTCCATTAAGCTGCTGAGGAAAGTGACATCATCTTGGGTTACGAGTCTTCAAGGATTAAAGTATTAAAAAAAAAAAAAAAAAACAAGGTTAATTTTGTCTGGAGGCCCATCTGAGACAAAACAAAACATGGCCTTGTTTGGGACGTACAAGCAAAGCTGCTTAATACTTAAAAACAGAGCAACCAACATGATCAAATAATAAAAAAAAAAAACAGCAATAAATTAGGTATGCGTAAAAACAAGCATACTTAACTTGTTTATGCCCTGCATGCATTTTAAAGCACAGGATGTGCCTTGAACGCGCCCTGCACGCTCGCTTAACAGCTTCAGCCCTGGTACGCAGTGTGCCGAGAGATTACAGCGTTGGGATTCCACACTCTGGTTCAACTCTCTACATTACGTTAACCATGCATAATTACTATTGGTGGATCGTGCCAACCTTTACACACGCCCAGGCTGAGCTCATTGTGGTTTAGGGGGGGAAAAAAAAAAGTTTCAAGTCCTCAAAGGAGGAATGCAGAGCTGTGCCAAAGCTGCAAGCTGATCTCGGTTTAGTGAAGCAAGGGCAGATCTTACCTGGTTCCTTAAAGGTTGGTGCTGAGAAGGTCTGTCTCTGTGTGCGTGGCTCTCACGGGTCACGGCTGACGCTCCGGAGTCCACATGCACGGACCCGACTGGTGTGGGCTACATGAGCAACATGGTAAAAGGATAACATTTTAGAACAATGCATAACTATATAGTGGAAGGAATAAAACATGACCTGGTGTGTGGTCATAAAAAAATAATAAAAACACTGTCGTCTGGTAAAAAAAAAAAAAAAAAAGGTCAACTTATTAACCTGCATCAATAAAAGAAAATTAATAAGGAATAAGGAAACTGCATTGAACAGTTTTTAACAAAATTCCATTAATTCATCAATTTAAAACAAAAAAAAAAAAAAAAAAAGCAAAGAAGGATAGTGCTGAACCGTGAACATTGAAGAAATGTGATCAGAGTTAACATAATGAATGGAAAAATCACTTCGGGAGAGAGGAAAAAAAAAAAAAAGTAGAAATCACAGCTAATAATGAAAGTAAGAACATCTCCAGGCTCACAATATGATGAGAACTCTGGATTGAAACTAAACAGTGGGGGGGGGGTTTATGATCTGGGGTTGCTTCAGTTGCTCAGGTCTTTAAAATAAAGTCAGCTGACGAACCTGAATGTACTGAACGACCCGGGTATCACGTCTAGAGTTGTTCTTCCCTGATGGCAGGGGAGAAATATTCGAGGACTCAAATTGTAATAAAGTGGTTCTGGGGGCATGAGGAATCCCTTTCACACACGAACTGGTCGCTACTAGGGCTGCAACTAACGATTATTTTGATAATCGATTAGTTGGACGATTATTTTCCCGATTAATCGGATAAAAGCTAAACGCTTCTTTAATTTGATGTTTTGCTTATAATTATATATAAAACAATACCAACA
>JAQQZS010000007.1:22554210-22566463 GCA_030068045.1 Platyallabes tihoni | reverse complement strand
CCCATAATGGTTTAGCACTATCCTTCCAAATTTTAAAGTGTTTTAGGGTTCTTAACCCAGTTCCAGTAATTTCAAATCTTCTTAGTTGTTTTCTTTGCTTTTTACAGCCCAATAATTTGACCCTTATGTACACTGATGCATTTTATAATACCTTATTAATATAATTAGCTGTGAATGTGAATCATTAATATCACAAACTACAGTTCTTATTCTATACTGTGTCTGTTGCTCAGCCGGGGAACTACAAGAGGACAGTGAAGCGTGTTGACGACGGCTACAAACTCTGCAACGAGCTGGTCAGCTGCTTCCAGGAGCGTGCCAAGATCGAGAAGGCCTATTCCCAGCAGCTGAATGACTGGGCTAAAAGATGGAGGGGTGTTGTAGAGAAAGGTGATCCTAACTTTAGTGCGAGGCCACAGAGACTCTCCCTGTCCTCTGAAAATAACCTGTTACCCAAACAGATTTTTGTTGGTTGGCATTGCCACTGTATTTTTCACTTGTTGATTTACCAGATTTAGTTACCAGGCATGCAGATGCATCACACTCGCTTGATCACCAAGATAGCCAAGTCTTTCTTTAGCAGTGTTAAGGATTGTATACATACAGTATGTTAATGTTTCATTTGTGCATTGCAATAAATGTACTCCTGGAAATGTAAGCCTGGATTACCAGCCTGTTCAGGCCTCCCATGTGACCTTTTTAAAGAAGCAGTAAATCGTATCTAGAACACTCATCAAGGAACATACTCATCCTACTCCTCTTCTGTAGCACTCCTCTCACCCATATATGGGTTTTATTTTTATTTTTTTTTATGGAAATTGCCACTTTCCAGACACGTTTGGTTAGAGATTCGAAAGTAGATTTGTTGGAGTGTGATAAGAGAATTTAGCATGCCATGAGATGTCCTACTTTGTTCTGTAAGCACTTTATTGCAAACCACAAATCATATCATGATGGAATTATGGTAATGTCCCTTCTAGATATGATTTGAGCGAATTGAAAGGTACCGAAATTGCTTTTCAGAGCCAGATAACCTTGACTTTTGCTTTAAAAAAAAAACAAAAAATATATATATTTTCATAGTTTTAACATGAAAAATGAACGAGTTTCCTTTTCTAGGCTCACAATATGGCACCCTGGAGAAGGCTTGGCACGCGTTTATGAACGCAGCAGACAAGCTAAGTGAGATCCACATGGAGCTGAAAGAAAAGCTGGTTACAGAGGACAGCGAGAAGATCCGAATCTGGCAGAAGGATGCCTACCACAAGCAAATGATGGGAGGCTTCAAGGAGACCAAAGACGCAGATGAAGGATTCCGAAAGGCCCAAAAACCCTGGGTCCGCAAACTTAAGGATGTGAGTTATAGCGTGTTAGATCGCAGCTCAGAAACAGTTCTTTGCAAAGTGAATAATGAGCTGACGAGTGTTCTGTTACCTTTTGGTAGGTAGAGGCCTCTAAAAAGAGTTACCACCAGGCGCGTAAGGAGGAGCGAACAGCAATGACGCGCGAGACACACGCCAAAGCCGACCCGACCAAGTCCCCGGAGGAGGTGCGCAAGTTCACGGATCGGGTGGAGCTATGCACCCAGGTGGCTGAGAAGGTAACCAGTGTTCGCTCATGGATTGTGCTATGTTTATCCATGGCTCATCTAGGGATCCTGAACAGCACTTGAGAGCTCATCACACTTATGCCACGTCATGAAGTCAATAATGTCCTGTCAATTATGTCTGTATCCTGAAGTCCCAGGATATCATACTGTATGGTGTCCATGATGAACCTGAAAAGTCCTTAAGTGAACTAATCACCAAGTTTAGACTAATCAGTCCTACTGCTTATGTTGATTCAAATATGATAAAGCTATAATTGGAAGAAGTAAAGAATGCACGGTGGAGTTAGTCATTGTGTATGTTTATCGTGTGAAGAGTGACTGATGTCTGTTCTTTGGAACCGCAGTGGGTGGAGACCAAAATGCTAGTTTCTGTTTAGCCAAGACAAGACAGGCTTGTTTTATTGATAGTGAAAGCCTTTGGTGCCATTTTGAATCTGCTTTTTCACTAACTTGAATCTACATGCTTGTAGACCTGTGTCGGGTAGTAATGCATCTGTGCTCTTGTGTCTCTGGCACAAGTAGGATGCCTTTACATGCTTTTTTTTTTTTTTTTTTTTAAAGACAACTTGTGATTTGTCACACTGCTAGTCGCATATAGTATAAAAATCATTTATTCTAGTTTAAGACAGAAATGTCAAGCCATTCAGAGAGTAAAGTCATATTATGTAAGTAGAATAGATTCGAAGCATTTATTCTAAGGATTATGGTTGCAGTTAGTGGAAACTAAATTACAGTCCATTTTTTGAGGGGAGGAATGTGGCGTTGTATAAAAGCTACGATTCCACTCACGCTTCACTGCAGTACGTTAAAAATAGCTGATCAAATCAACAGCGAGCTTATTTTAGGCTGTAAATGGAATGGCCCCATGGTGCTCTCGTCTACCAGCACACAAACAAATCAAGTCCGAACTCAAACCCACACACACCTATTTCCTGGGAGCAGAGACACACCTATGAGGAGACATGATGACATAGTGCTGTCTTATGCAGACGTTCTAAAACCCATTCATGAAATCCAGTTTATACTTGCATCATCACAATTTATACGGCTTAGTACTTTAAGAAAGTAGAGTGTTTAAGAAAGGAAATACTTGCTCACGCAAGGTGAGCGGAATCCAGATACCTGAAAATGAAATAAAATGAAGTCTTGGGGGTGAGAATAACAAACGCCACTGATGCCAACGGCTGGCGGAGTAATAAGTTCTCACAAGTTCAGCGCCAAGTAGAAAAAAAACGTTCTTTCTTATCGCATTAGTGCTTTGCTGGAAGTCTATATTAACATGCATACTTTTTTTTTTTTTAATCAAAAGGAAAGCTATCGTCTTTAGAAACAGGGTTTTTTCCCCCTCTCCTTGTTTTTTGTACTTTTCTGTACATCATTCTAATCAGCAGATCAGAACCTCATAAGAGATTTGCACTCCTGTCAGGTTTCCTGCTTTGTTTTTTGTCTTTTGGGCCAATCACGGCAACGATGACGTGCTAACCTCACTTCAGAACATCCACAATCAAAATTTTCTATTCGTGTCATCACTCTTGACATGTTGCAAGATATATAATTATATACTTTGATTCATTACGATCTTATTTAAAGCTGAGCAGCTCTGTTTTTGTCCCATGGTCTTGAACTGAGACGCATTTTTTTTTTTTTTTTAATTAAAGGCTGCTTTGTGTGTCATGTCTCAGGTGAAGGACCGCTACGAGAAAGCCCTGGATGAGCTGAACCGCTGTAACCCGCGGTACATGGAAGACATGGAGCAGATGTTTGAGATAACCCAAGATGCTGAGAAGAAGCGGCTGTGCTTCTTTAAGGAGGTGATGCAGGATATTCATCAGCACCTGGACCTCTCCAGCAATGCAGGGTGAGTGTTGAGCAGTTTTGTTGAATGTCAAGGCCTGAAACATGGTTCACGCATGTACTCAAACGCTTCAAGCTACGCAAGGCCAGTTGCGTACGTCGTTGCGAAAAATCCTAATGCGAACGAAATGTGTGCAGTCTCAGCGTTGCCACTAGGAGCACTATAACATGAAACAACACAAGAAAGCTGATTGCTTCTTCTTAGGTTAACTTCTCTAACTTTGGAAACAGTCGGAGTGTTCAGTAGCTTATATCGCCACCTTGTGGACGTTTATATATTGTATATATTTACTGGAGACGCGTGTCGGTGCCGTCTGGTTCACGCACGTCTTTTGCAGTCGTGTGCTTCATCACGTTTCAGGCCTAAAAGTGACTTAATCGTTAATGTTTAGTTTGTTTAAGATTTTGTAACTCTTTTGTTGAATATTTAACTACGTTAAACTAGAAGGATGGAGTATCCCTGCCTTAAGATCCAAAGAATTTCATATCTACTTTTCGCAATGCTTATTTGTGCAGTCAGGCTTTAGAACCCTCAAGGCTGTTGAGTTCAGTCGTGTATTTACAAATATATCAAAATGTTAACTATTAGGTCTACTTTTCTTTGACTATGAACCCTGTTATCACTGTTTACCCTAGAAAGAATGTTCAACAGTATGTTGTCCATTAACCAGAGTCTTTTCGAACAAAGGTTGAGGCAGTGCTAATATTCGAAACTGTGCATGACGAAAACCTTCACAAATCCTGCTGCTGTTGATTTTTTTTTTTTTTTTTTTTTTTTTTTTAAAAACAATTGCATTATTTTTTCCATCATGTTCCCGCTGTAATTATCTGGCTCCTCCCAAGATCATAGTCTTGTGTGCAGGAATCTCCCCTTTGATCCAGGGTGTTTGGTTAAGGCGTGTTGGCTTATCACTCCACCAAATTTACATGTGTTCTCAGGCACCATGTATGCACATGCCGTCAAAATAAATTCCCAAGAATGAAGAACTTATACAAGGCTAAGAATGAAGATATTCCCTGTTCGATTTTTGTAACTGATTTACTTTGATGAAGAATTACTCTTTAAAAAATTTTCACTCAGGTTTAAGGCCTTGTATCAAGATCTGAACCAGACTATTAATGCTGCCAGTGACACAGAGGACCTGCGGTGGTGGAGGAACACACATGGACCTGGAATGAGCATGAACTGGCCTCAGTTTGAGGTAAAGTATTAAACTGGCCCTAGGTTGCCGTGATCTGGCACAAATCTGACAAAGTTATTGAACTGCTTCCAGTTTAAGGTGAAGTTTTGAGCTTGCCCCCAGTCAGCCAGCAACAGTGTACTGGTCCCAGTTTTGAGTACATTTTTGAACTGGCCCCAATTTAACAACAATGAACTGGGTCTAGTTTAAGGTGCAACCTGTTTCAGTCTGAGGTACAATGATGAACTGGGACAATTTTGAGGTACAACAGAAATGTGGCCCCAGTTTAAGGTGGACCATCAACAGCTTACAACAGTTTCCCAGTTTAATGTGCAGTTTTTAACTGGTCCCAACAACAATCAATTGACCCTATTGGGATTTCTAGTTTTGAAGTGGTGCCAGTTTGATGTACAATATTAAACATGAGGCGCGTCGGTTAGCCGGCCCCAGTTTGAGGCGCGTCGGTTAGCTTCTTTTAAATATACAACGGTATACTGGTTCCAGTATGAGGTATAATGAGCTTAGCCCAATCCGAGGTAAAGTATTTCTTCTCGCATTGAGATATAGTTTTGAAGTGCTTTTGGAGATGCAACAATGAATTGGACCCAGTGTAAGTTTCAGTTTTGAAGTGGCCCCAGTTTAAGATACAAAAACTGCAGTCAACTGGTCCCAGGTTAAGGTACAATAGTTAAGTTGGCATGCGTAATACAGAACTAACCCCAGTTTGATATAAATAGTGAACAATAAGGTGGCCTCATTGGTAACAGTTCGGTGTGGAAAGTTTAATATCGGTTCAGAAATGTGCCTGGTCTGATGTATAAGCCTGAATTCTTCTTCCATATTATATGTACATATATAGTGGACTAGCCAACCCCCCCACAGTTTGAGATGGATCCAGTTGTAGTTACGATAATGAACCAACCAACTTTCTGTTTCCCCCTGTAAAGCCCATTTGTTTTCTAGTCTTTTGTGTAACTATAAATGTCAGAACTCTAACTTTCTAACATTTGCTTAGCCAAGAGATATGACATGTGTGTAGAAGCCCCACAGTGTATCTGTGTGCAAGCTGTCATCGGTTGAGATTTCCTGACTATGAGCTCTGGACATAGTGAATCCTAATGGGCTGATGCTGAATGCTCTGTTGTTTCCATGGCCCACGGATGGCTTGTGGAATGTGGGATCCTTCTCTCTGTGCCAGAACTCCCTTTTCCATACGCTGGTCCAACTTTTATTTATTCTCAGCCCCCCCACCCCCGCCTTGAGGCTTTATTTTTCCTCTCCACCAACACCACAGTTAAAGCTACGTTGGTTCTAAATGTTATCTTTTGACTAATGCTTAATCAAACCGTTAGGGCTCCTTGGACGAGTCAGCAAGAACATGTCAATAAGACTTCATCCTTATTTCTTTCCCTGAACACTAAAGCTATTTGGACACCAGAGGGGCCTACCATGTGCCACCCTGACAAGTTACACACAGTGTTTGCAATGGGTCACTTAAGACTGGATTCTATTTTCATGCTTTTATGGTGGTTGAATAGACTGACCGACCCCCTGGTTGTTATTTATATTTGTGGAAGATAGTCACAGTATTCTTAATATGTGTTTTGCGCACACTTTTTCAGGAATGGTCTCCAGAGGCCAACCGCTCAATCAGCCGCAAAGATAGGAACAGCCGAATGGATGATGTCACCTTGACCAACATCGTCTCCGCTGCTGATGATGCACCTCAGACTCCACAAGATACTATCCGGTAACACACCCAGGAATTTACAGTTTGTCTTGATGCAAATCTTTTTCTCGATTTCTCTTACAATTTCTTTTTTTTATATATTCGGTAATAGAAATGCTTACCCGGAGAGCTCTGGGATTACAGCTAGAAAGAACATTCAGCTTGTTATTTGACTTATTGCAGGTTTTGAGAGACTCAGAATTGCCCGGTAGTGCTAGGTTTATTCATAAAGCTCCTTTAGTGCTCATTAACCTTTTAACTGGAGAAGTGTCATTACTACTTTAGCAATATGGCCGGCAATATTCAGCACAGTATCAGTGTGCTTGCATGGTGGTATATTAACTACTAATAATTTAAGCTGATCTAGAGAATAGTTCATTCCTAATATCTAAAGTCGAGCTGGGTGTCAATATCTGTGGCACTGCAAGCACCAGAGTTCAAGATACGGTATATCAGTGTATGTGTCTTTTATGGCCATCTGTTTATCAGAGGACAACAGAAGCACATGCCTTTGCAACAGCATTTAACGTTACACATTCTGGTACGTGATGTAATGAGTTTAAAACATCAGTTACATTCTAGAACAGACTTGTTTAACAATAGGAAACATATATCTGCTGTTCTCAAAAAGATTTTCTATAATGCGCTATTTGCCATGCAGTCTAGGAAATTAAACACGGTGCTCCAAATTCTTGCATTTTTACGTGTATAAGACATGTTACGGGAAAAAGAAATCAAAAGGCCAATGAACTTTTCCTTGCCATTCATGTTCATGATGTGTATGTAAACTTCTGACTGCAGGAGTACTTAGAACCATTGTATACAAATGATTCAGACGATTTGTTGTGAAATTCTCAGACAATACTCGTATTCTCAGTCCACTCACAAACATTTCCAGTATTAGCCGGAACAAGCAGACGGCCTCGTGGACTGCAAATCATTATACGCAAAATTGTAGAAATGGTGTTCGATCCTAGATGAGCTGGAGATTGTCGTTCTTGATTCATAGTGTCTAGTGGTTCACAGCGACTAAGAACTTGTATTATTTAGCATACTCGCATCGCAACTGTCAATGCTAGAATCCGTGTCTTCCAGATCATGTTTTACAAGGCTACCATAGTGTCTGTTCTGCATTATGGAATTACAAAGCTGTTTCAGAAACCTAAAAGTTAAACTCAAAGCTTTAGTTCTGCAAGGAAAATGATGGACGAGTTCACACCCCTCACTCTCGAAGATATTTTTGAACAGTCTTATTCATCAGACCGACAGGATCCTCTCTGGTCCGTCTCATGTGTCGGATTCTAAATGGAGCTACTGACTTCTGAAAGGACATACCGGGTCCCCTTGTGTAAGACCAACTGTTATCAGGGCTGCAAATTGCTGTCACTTTTCTATCTTTACTATCACTCGATAGTCGAACAGATTATCAATCAATAACCGGTTAATAATTAACGATAATCAGGTGCACATTTCCTCCTCAGTTTAAGTTTTATTAAAACAGTAGCACAATCCAGTCTTTCTCCTATGCTGATTTATTTATGGCGGCTCGCCTCAGTATCAACATTGACCACCACGTATAAACCATCTACTTTATTATTGAAATTATTAAAATTCCTATGTAATTAATTGGCTTTTTTTCAGCTTTTCTCTCTATATTACAGTATATACAGTATATATTATTTGTGAATAACCTTATCCCTTTGCATGCACATGTCAGCTATGCTGGTGACGCATTTACTGTATGAAACGCTTGCAAACGTTTGACGATTAATGAGGAGAGGATCAATTGAGGTTTAGCGAGCACGTTTTAAAATAACCGTTTCGCAGACACCCGATTCCTCAGACTCTTCAAGTTATTAGCGATCATGTAAACTGCGTAGTAAGCATAGCTAAGCTAATGTTAGATTATGATTATGATTGATTATTAGCATATCCAATCGTTAAAAAAAATAAATAAAAAATGTTTCTTTATGAGTATACTACAGGGTGGGGAAATTTTGACCCTTGTACTTGGTTATCACTTACACTATAGCAGCTATAAACAATCTTTCCCTTCAATAATCTTTTTCTCCTTTGTATTGTATTGTGTATATTGACAGTATTGTGAGAAGCACAGTTAGCGGAAATAAATCGACACATTCTGGCCGATCACAACTGATATTTCATCTATTTTCATCTATTGTTCTTTGATCCTGTACATTTTTTTCACATTGCTTTGTCTTTGATGTTGTTCGAATATGTTTGAGGTTGTTCACTATTTAGCTATTTAGTCTTTGCCACATCTGTAACATCCTGTTTTTTTTACACAGCGCTGCCAAAGATTACTCCTCGGACTGGTCTGATGACGAGAGCCCCAAGAAGTACATAGCAGCAAACGGAGTCGAGCTAGAAGAGGAGGAAGAGAAGGTAGCGGGTGTGCGCGTTAAAGCACTGTATGATTACACTGGCCAAGAATCTGATGAGCTGACTTTTAAAGCAGGTATTAATCCCTACTAATGCTTATTAATGGCACACACACATGTACATACAGTAGACACATGCACCACCAGCATGATATACGGCATGCGGAGAGGTGGGATTTGTCTAAACGCTCTTCCTTCATGTTAGTCGGAGTAGAAGATCAAAAACGAATAGTATAAAGCTACTGTTTATAATCAGTTGATCTTTCTGACTGACGACAGATATGTGGGACAGAGCTGGACAAATCTGAGCATGAGTGTTTTCATGAGATTCAGAATATTATAAAAGGATATTATAATTCAGGTTTTCCTAAAGCTAATCAATCTAGGAAAGCGTCCGTGACTGGACAGATTGCCAAGATTGATAAGTGAGGAAATCCTTGTGTCCTTTTATTGCCCTACAGTTAGCCGATAATCTCACTGATGCACATAAGCATGGTTTAGTTTTGAATGTACGGGTTTTCAGGATGGATCACTTTGCTCAGTACTACCAGCGAAATTAGCATGTCAGATTCCTCACACAAGCTCATACAGTACAACCCCAGTCGTGGGACTTGATATCTGATATATTTACAAATTTGGGGACGTAAGATTTTCAGCCTGGGGTTTGCTGTTACGTGTGATATTACAGCTTCCGGTGGTGTGAGATCTTTCCTCCTTCAGCAGCCATAAGAATATGAAACTGTTAGCAGTGTAATCATGATCTTTGTTTAGCCACGTCATTGCAGTGTCATGATTCGCAGTGTGCTGTAATTATCAAGCCTTGATTCTGAAGACACCTCTGCCACCTGCTGGTGGCTTCACAGTCACACTGTGTTTAAACAATAACAATACCTGGTTCATGGGAAAGATGAAAAAATTCTCAGAGTCTGTTGAACCACCATGTACAGGAGCAGCTCAGAATATAAGTACTAGTTATGACAAGGTTATGAGTTCAAATATCAGTACTCTCAAAGAACCATTACAAAGCTCTGAAACCCAAAAGCTCAATGTTCGTGCATAGATTGTATTCTGCGCTGATGTCACTGATGTCCTATAGATAAGGGATTTGCAAAAGAGATGTCTGTGAACCGTGTTATTCTTCCGTGGAGACTTTGTCCCAATCCCGAACCGATAAGCCGTGCACAAATCAATCATTAGCTACACCGCTTTGTCCTGTATAGAGGGTCCCTGGAGCCTATCCCAGGAGACTTTTGGCACCCTATCCAGGGTGTACCCTGCCTTGTGCCCCGTAATCGCAGGGTACACACACACACACACTCTCACACCACGCGCAATTTGTGAACGGCAGTTAGTTAATCTGACTGTGGGAGGAAACCCGAGCACCTGGAGGAAACCTGTCAACCACGGGTAGAACATGGAAACTCTAGGCACACAGTCCCAAGGCGAGAATCGAACCATCGTCCTTGGAGGTGCAACGCGACAGTGCTCACCACTAAGCCACTGTGCTGCCTATGCACAAATCATTTAACCAGAAAATAACTTTTTTTTTTAATATATATTTGCAAAGTGATTTAATCCCACTGTGAAGTGTTTAATCTGCTGGAAAAACAAGAAGTATTTTTCTCCAACTTTAAGCTTATGCTAGGCTTCTCAACTTTTCCAACAAATCCTTCCTCTGCGTTATGATTGGTTACCAGAATTCAGTCTCGTTTATGATTGATCCCTGCAGTGCCATTCCCTCAGCTAGATACTTAGTGGATGAAAGACTGAAGTAAACACAGCTGGTTCTCATGGAGTTTACCAATCGGGAATGGAAGGAAAATTTCCCTCCTGGAAACTTGTCACTTCACCTAATCTTACCCCTACGTGGGGCAACCATGCGCAGAAAGTATGTATTTCTACCAATGAGAGAGAAAAACGAGCTGAAATTAAAGTAGAGTGTGATTTTATACAATAATGTGATTCACCACTGAACGGATTATCAAAGGTTTACACCCCCTCGCTTATTTCGATTGTGGAAGTGGATATATTAGGGTTCATGTAAATGCACCTAATGACCCTGACCAGGATTCAACTCAATTCAACAACACCTAAACACACCCAATGAACCATGGTAATTACTAGAATAGTTATAAATCAGCTGTGTTTAAGCAGAAGAATCACCAGATTGTGTTGGACACTGGCTCTCCAAAACTAGAGTAGAAGAATCCTGTCCTAGAGGAATGAATAAGTATATTAAACTCATCCAACACACTCCCATATTCCTCAACACGGCCTTTGTCCATTAAGCTCCCTAACTGGCCATCTGCTTGTGAATTACAGCTGCCTGCTCCTGCAAACCTTTTGTTGAGTCTCAGTCTGGGATTCTCATATTCCAGACCTGAAGAAACCTCAAATTCTCAATTCCAGTCCTGGGATTCGGTTTAATGCTTAAAAAAAAAAAAAAAGGGTGTGATCCGTTCTAAGGCAATCTTCATAAACCCTGCTAGTGGAAACCCCTGAACACGTTCTTAAAGTTACACGTGGGCCTCATTGGTTAAAAGTGAAGTATGAATCCCTTAGATGGTTTTGTAACCGTGTGAAAGTAATCATCAGCGTTACTTTTCCAAGCCTCAGACGGAGTTGGACACTTAAACAAAACGAATATCTATTTTATAAAGAACAGATGGACTTGGCAGTAAAAAGTCCCCAACTCTGACACCAATTTCATTTAGCATTTGTTATTTACTTAATCTCATTTTGTAAACTTTGCTGAGGCAAATAAAAAATGCCAAAATCTTCTTCAGGCATGCTCCCAAGTGGTGCAACAAAAATACCTATGGTTTGGAGATCATGGATGATCATACTGATGAGCCCACAGCACAAAAGTCTGAGAAAGCAAACCTGGCTATGCCCATCGATCGCTCTGATGCTTGCCAATCATAGCCGTCTCTAAGCTCATTTAACACACATTATTTATTTTTTTATGCTGTTTTATGCTGTGATGAATAAGATGAATAAAAAGTACAGTTGGTGGCTTGATGTGTTTCAGAGGAATCGTGATCTCTTCTTTTTTCACATCCCAGATTAGAAGCTGTTGTATGATTGGAGAGAGCAGGATAATATATGAAAATTGCGCAACAATAAATTGGGGAGAAAAGATGGAAAAATTAAACGAACAAAAAAATAAGGTTAACGCATAGTTTATTGATAAAAACAGGAAACATATGATACTTTGAGCAACATATTTTCCACAACACTACTTTAACGTGCTTTATTTAGTTTGAGATATAAAAGTATATTGTGTGTATGTACAGTGTGTGTATGTACAGTGTATATAGTGTGTGTACATACACACACACACACACACACACACACACACTATATACACTGTACATACACACACACACGTACATACAGTGTGTGTATGTACAGTGTGTGTATGTACAGTGTATATCGTGTGTGTGTGTGTGTGTGTGTGTATATAGTGTGTGTGTGT
>JAQQZS010000007.1:22533420-22545271 GCA_030068045.1 Platyallabes tihoni | reverse complement strand
AAAAACCGTTGGCTCAGTTGTGATCATGTGACTCTCGGCGTCAAAACAAGAAGCACATGCGTGATACATGATACTCGGCGCTCGTAAACAAAGACTTATTCATTTTTCAAGTCAAAATTTCTTAAAAATCTTTACTCATCTTGCAGAACACTCGCAAATCGCATTACTCGCAATCCGAGGTTTCACTGTATATCGAATTAATTTTTATTAATAAAATCGTGATACTTATAAAATCACAATACAAATTGAATCGACACCTAGGTATTACAATTATATCGTATCGACTGGTTTCTGGTGAATTCCATCCCTAGTATATACTGTATCATATGGGTAGTCATATATGTACATATGTATACAGTCAAAACATGATATTCGTGCTAAAAGTGTCTCAGCTAGGTAAAAAAAAAAAAAGTGAATTTTCAGATAGGATCATATAGCACCATTTTTCATAATACTTAATGCATCTTATCTCCCGATTCATGCTTTGTTTTTTTAGATATGCGCATGCACATTTATATTTTTACCAGACAAAAAGAAACAAATACATGCCCATGCCCTTTTATGTATTGTCTGTATCTTTTTTGAAATCAAATCTTTCATTGATCTTAAATGTCATTTAGATGGAACTCGGCCAATTTAGATTTCACATGAAAAGACATAAACCTGAAAAAGCGTATTATTATAAAATGCAAAATTGCAAACGATCTTGCAATATGAATTTGACATGATTAGACATGGTCACTACAGATTATTTTGCTTCTTAAGCTTTTACCAAAACCAATTTAAGCAACAATGTTTACAGGTCATACGCTTCTAGAAGTTTATACCAATTTTAGTATCATTACTCGTTTTAAACTATTATTGTTTGACGTGAGACAGTATAATGCCGAAAACCACATTTTTGGGGGTTTTAAATTTAAACCACATTTAAAATTCTCCCTCGAAACATCTGAAGTTAGCCTTAAGAAATTTTTGGGAAGCAAGATTCACTACTTCCATGTTGCATAAACTTCACAAGTAGCTTTTTTGGCACACACATTTCCTGTATTATACGTACACCATAAAAAATTAAATCAGCACCAATACTTTTTTGTGTGTTTATATGAGCAGGTTATCTTCTTGACTAATCCACTGCTATTCAGAAGTTCTCTAATGCACAGTTATACTGTATATTTCTATATATACCATATCCTTACTACCTTCAGTACATTACTCTCTCTCACTCCTGTATAAATACACCCACACCCTCAGTTACACTACCACATTGTTATTTATGGTAAATATGCCACGTTTGATATTTCTGGTTAGATGCTAACTACATTTCATTAGCTTTGTATATGTACTTTGCACAGTGACAATATAATCTAAGCTAAAACTCTGTGGCCTGAGCTGTAGGCGACTTTTACGGCCACTAGGCTGTACATGTGGTGTTCACCCTAAAAGTCGCCGTGTTGCTCTGAAGTGATCACAAACCTAGTTCCACTTCGTCCGGTAAATCCGCTGAGACGGCTTGTCCTTCGTAAATGTCGATTCTTTCCACTAAAGTTTGTTGGCCAATGTTAGTGAGGAGCTCCCTTAAAAGTCCGGTGTTGTCAGGCGCGATTTCTGCTCTTTCGATCAGACACTCAAACAGCTGGATGCCGCTAGTGATCTCCTCACTTTTCTTCTTCCCAATCATTTCTTTACACAGAAATTTGAGCTTCCCTAAGTTGTCCTGGCCAAGTCTTTCGGATATATCCAACAGCATAACTTTAAACCTGTCCATTTTGTGTGTACGTGTGTGACAGCAGTTAAGATTAAGACGATTATGCAACTTCTAAAGTCGTCTTTACCTATCTCTCACTCTCTCACTCTCTCTCACACACACACACACACCGGGCATTTCCGCTTTCGGTTTAAGTGGTGGATTTAGAAGTTCTCTAATCATACGCTAGGACAGCAAAAAAAAATCCTTTTTTAGCTCAGAAAGCACTATCGATAGAGTATCTTTACTAACAGAGTCGTAAACGAAAAATGTCTGGTGTTCAGGTTGTCAAAAATGAAACTTGAATGAAAAATGAGTAAGTTTCCGGTAAAGTGCTCCACCTCATTTCAGGCAAGCACTTTTTTTTTGCACGAAAAGGCGGACCAAGTCACATGACTAGGGAACGTCAACGTTCTGTCAAGTTACTCAAACTGAACTAAATATACACTTAAGATCATGTATAGAAGAAACATCAAACTGGAGTGGCATATTATTACGATTATTCTCAAGATGTTTTACACCTCCAGGTTCCTGGTTCGCTTCCCGCCTCGGGGTCTGTGTGCATGGAGTTTACACGTTCTCCCCATGCTTAGTGGGTTTCCTCTTTTTTTTTTTTTTTTTTAACGAATCTTTAACGTGACTCAGAAGAACTCGGAGAATGATTCGTACTGGGCGCGCATGCGCAAATCCTCGCAAAACCTCCGTAGGTTATGCGCAGGAAACAGAATTAAGCGATTCTTTCTCAATGACTCTTCTACTCCGAGTCGTTCGTTCCAGACGCTATGCGGTGCAATAGATTCAAGTAAACAAACGATTTAGACTAGAAGATATGAGAGGTGAACTACTCATTCTGTTTATTATTATCCTGTATGTCCTTAGCTGCATTGTAATATTTTCATTACTGGAACTATAGTCAAATTTGTGTATGTAGACGTATTGGGAGTCTTTCTTATTTTTTTATTTTAAAAATACCGTTTTATTTTATTTCTAATCAAAAGAACGAAATGAACTAAATGACTCAATAAAAGATTGACACGTTTTGATGTACGAGATTCAAAGAACTGAGTCACTAAAATGATTCAAACTTCCCATCAGTAGTTTCTTCTGGATGCTGCAGTTTTCTTCCACAGTCCAAAAGAACGATTCCACAGTCCAAAAGAGCAGATTAGGCTGAATGGCGTTCCTAAATTGCTCGTAGTGTGTGTGTGAGTGTGTGGTGTGTGGTAAAATGTGGTTGCAAATAAAATATGGTACATGAAGAAGGAAGATTGTTTTTTTAGAAGGTGGATAATGGATGAAACAGTGCGATGTAGACAGAAAGTGTCAGTGCAGTAGTGTATTTGATAACCTGCCATGATTAGCTGTTTGGCACATTAACAGCCACATCGAGAGAAAAAAAAAGTTATTTTTCAGTCTGTTTGATGGGAGAAAAGTGAATGATCCATGATTAGGGTGAGAGGTCTCTTTGATTATCTCTCTCACCCTTTGCAGCCAGTGTTTCTTTTAATGTTCTTCAAGATAGATAGCTGAGTGCACGTGATTCTTTGAGTGCTACATTGGTAAAAGTTTTCCAGGTAGGACTTTTTAAATCTTCACAGAAAATGCAGGCATTGTTGTACCATTCTAATCAGGAGAGAAGAGTGTAGTGACCAGGTGAGGTCCTCAGAGATGTAGAATCTAAGGAACTTAAAGCTGGGTACATTTTTATTTGTCACATATACATTACTTCTTCTTCATAATTTCTTCTTTGCATATCCCACCTTGGAGGTCAGACCACAGGTTCAGCCACGATACGACAACCCTGGCATCGATAGGGTTAAGGGCATAGCTCATGGGTCCATTGGTGGCGTCTTTGTGGAATTGGGGCTTTGAACCACCGACCTTCTGTTCTGTAACCCAACTTAACCTACTGAACTACCCCTGCCCCTATTTAGCTCCTTTTATAGTTTTATTTTGTAAGAGAATCTTTCACACAGTAACCCAAAAAACACAAAATACAATTCAGAGGTTTATAGCAAGTTTATTTAATGGTAACAGATCTGCATTGTTGCCATATTAAAGAAGCCTAGTTCTAAGCCTAGTTTTACAGACATCATTCATTCCTTTCTCTCAGAGGAGAAGCTATTGTGGACATTCGGTACATTATATTTGTAAAGTAACAGTCCTTAAATGGTCCTTGATGTAGTTTATATATTTTCTACGTCAGTGACAAAACTGAGAAATCAAAAATAGATGCTTTGAGCAAGTCAGTACTGTTCCTTTAACTTTGACCAAATGCAGAACGTGCTAATTTTATTGAGATGACTTCAAATGAAAAATGTATAAAACTTGAATACAAGTCTAAAAGTGCAAGTTTTACAAGACATAGCAATACACATGCAATTATAACAGTCAAGACAGGAGATGAGACTTTAGACACGTGTATAGTACCGAAGAGTCAAGCATCAGTAAATATCTCTGAATCAAACCAGTTGAGATTTGATCCCACCCAGTCAGACAAAGTACAAAGCAGGGTCTTTCAAAAAAGCAACAAACACTTTGCATTGTTAAGGCCTCGAGCTGCAAATTTAGTGTCATCTATGTCCTACCTCAAAAAACATATTACTTATACAGAAAATATTTATTAAAAAGACAGCAGACACATTTTCAGCAGTACAAAAACATTCATGCATGTAATTATTTAGTTTTAATGCCATCTAGTCTAGTATGCCCTTTGAAAGAGATTAGGTATTTTACTACTGAAATGTATTAAAACGACAAAAAAAAGAAAAAACTATTTTTAATGCACTGCAGCCATTTACTGTATAATGTATTTCAAGTTTGCTGTCAAATTGTAAATTAGTTATTTATTCCTTTTAGTCAGAATCGTCAGTAATTTTTTACACGGAATGTTAAGAGGCCAGGATGTTTTTTCCTTTTTCATTTCTCAGCACTATACAGTATAACAATGCACAATTTTTCATTCACTAGCTAAAACAAAAGGTGCAGGTTTAGTTCCCAATCCTTTTTCCAGAACTGTGACTTTCCCAGGCATGACATAATAGATTATACATTTTATGAAGACATTAAACAGCTGTGAACAAATTTGAATGCCATTATTAGGACATGCTAATTTTTCTTAGAATGTCTTTAAAAAAACTTGAATATTTGTTGAAGTATGGTTTAATTAAAATCAATATAAAAGCAATGAAAATAAAAAGATTATTCCAGTAAAGGAGACAAACATCAACAATGACTACATAGAATTTTTCTTTTGACACACAAACAGTAAATTAGTAAAAATGTTAACAGTTTGCATATTAATAAAAACTAACAAACCAAGCAAGAAATGTCTCTGCATTTCATTTACTCAGTTTACAAAGTAACCTAGACAACAGAAAAAGCTAAGCTGCAATGTATATGGCAGTCCTGGGGCATCTCTTGTGATCATAGTCAGGCAGACTTGTACTTTCCTATTGGCTCCAGTCGGCGAGCTGCACTGCTAATGTGTCGTTTTGCCCTAAACCTTTGTAACTTTTAGATTTTCGCACAAGCTGACTCATAATGATTCGTACAAACTTCTGATGTGCTGTAGGGATAGATGTATTCTCGTTCCCCACTTGGGCGAATCTACTAGTGGTTGTTGATTTGTATATCCGGAGGTGCTGAAGAGCGTACCGGAGGACTGGTGTTGCTCCTTCGCTTACCCTTAAGCTTCTTACCCTGTTCCTCCTTCATAAAGAGCTCCACTATAAGGTTCTTCTCCTTGTGCATTTGCAAGCTGATGTCTTTCGGGATGTCTGGGATTAGCCAGTCCACAAAGTCACTCATTAGCATCACCACATTCTGTGAAAAAAAAAAAAAAAAACAAGTTCCGAACTCAGCTGGAAAAACATGCTTTTTTTTTTTTTTTTTTTTTTAAACCGGTCGAGCTGAACCCTTTTCAGTCACCTGAAAAACGATGACAAATGCCAGCCGTGCTGCCAGGATATTCCAGAATTCTCTTGACAGTTGATAGGGGGTATCTGACCATGGGGAGTCTCTGTAATCTTTATACCTAAAAACAGAATTTATATTATTAAGATCAGAATAAATTTGCTGTGTGTTAGAAATGAATCATATAGTAATAACACCCGTACTTATACTATGAGACTGTGCAGATGGCCTCACAGCTGCTATGTAACATAAGGTTCACAGAGTGCCACCAAGAGCCTGCCCTGCCCTGCCCTGTTATCCAAAATAAGCCAGCATAGATACCAAGAGCTTCACTCATTTTTGGTATAGCGCGGCTCATGCATAACATTATGTTCATTAAAGGTTCCTTGAAGATCTTAGGTTCCTGGCCTTTAGCTGGCCAACTACCCTGGCTCTAGGATTAAGTCATGGTATGTGCAAAGGCCTATTTAGGCTTACTTGTTAAATTTGATTTATTAATTTTACGTTATTATTCACTTATTCCTTCCTTTTCTACTCGGTGAAACATGGAACAATATTATAAAATTATATTATGTTTTTTTTATTATGTTCAAAGAAAACTATGTCTGTTCCAAAGAATGAACAGTGGAGACTCCTTTCATATTTTATGTTAAATAAACATTTTCCTAAAAGCGTAAAAAAAAAAGGCTGTAGCAGTGCAGGAGATGATTCTGTTCAACGACTATGCAACGTCACATTTCTGCAAAATCCTCAAAAGGAGGCCAAAGCGAGTGTCATTAGAGAGGTTCTTTGTTAAAGTCATGCAAAAAAGAAGAGGATTCCAGTAACCAGACAGAGACTCTGTCAGAGATAAGTGATTCCGTTATTATGTGTGTGTGAAAGACGTCCTACATGGTAGCCCTCCCTGCTCTTGCTTCTTCTCTTGTCTAACACCAACCATGATTCGTTTCAAAGCTAAAGTTCAGGTTAATTTGCTTTATTTTTACTTTAAATTTTGTGTTAATTATTCTTATATGGATATTTTTGGGTTATGGAACGAATTTTCCATTATTTCTTATTTGCCTTAATATACGAGTGCTTCGATATACACGCACGCTTCCGGGAACGAATTATACCCGCAATTAAGTATTCATCATACAAGTTCCTGTGTACTTGTATGTGATGAATTAGAACAAACACATTAATACGTGGCTGTGATTTAAAGTACAGCTATTACTATGTCAGTAATCAACACTTTCTGACCAATCAGAATCCTGAACTCAACAGCAGTCAGAATATCATCAAGTGGTATTTGTGGTAGAAAATAAACAGAGCAATACTTTGCAATACTGAAATACAGCAGTAAAGGTTGTCATTGTTGAACTGAACCATTTCTGCCAGCACCTGCAAATTTCCACTTTTTGGTCCAGAAATGTCTGCTTCACTGGCCCTGTATTTTCCTGAAAGTCGGTGACGTTGAAATAGGAGAGGGAGTGGTTGACAAAGCCGTGCAGCGTTCCGTCAGGACTGTAGACGTACTGATAAACCAGTCGAGGGATAAAATCCGACGTGAAGGAGATCACAAACGCCTGAGAAGAAACAAGCCAACAGTGAGAGCAGTGGAAATATGGAAAGAAGCCCTACATATTTCTAAAACCAGACAATTTCTGATTAGATAAATTTGACAAATAGGCAAATTTAATAACGGCTAGATTTAATTGGCTTACATTCACTATGACCGCCACTTTGCTCAGTCCTCTCAGAAGGTTGTACCAGATGCCTAGAGTAGACAGAGAAATATAATATAAATGGCTGCTTAATACACGTTAAAAATGACATATGACTCTAAGAGAATCACCACAAGGTGGGGTTCAAGTATAACCACGGCTTTAGCTTAGCTTCAAACATGCACTCATCAGCCATAAGATTAAAATGCAGTACATTAAGCTGGGCAGTATTGCGTGGTTCCCTTTGTGCTGCTGATCTCTCAGACCATTTTTCTTGCTTTATGTAAATTATGATAAAATACTAAGAACAGACAAGATGAAGCTTTCTGTCTCAGACCCAGAAAAAAGACCGAGCAACAATTATGCACCACGTTCTCTCGTCTGTGACATTTCACCCACAATCTTGTGTTGACACTTAACTATTTTCTTCTGACCATACAGTATTTACAGTAAAGAAACCCTACCTCTGTGTTACTCCGCTGAAAAAAATGAAACGAGGAATGGCAATATACAGATATCATAATATGAATATAAAGAGATACCAATATCTTTAGCCCTCGCCGCGATGGGACGTCTGTACTCGCTGACAAATTTCTTGGCGTCCAGGCGGATCTCGAAAACGTTGTTCAGGAGCGCAAACAGTGGAGCCAGAGGGAAGGAGGCCACAAACAAGGTCACCATTCCAAACTGGATCACTAGATGAACACATCAACCTCAACATTAATGATGATTTTTATAAAGAAATTCCGGTGAATAAAAGCTGACAAAAATATCCAGAATTTTACAGCAGGTACAGTAACAAGAGCAGACCAGGACAAGAGATCAAAATGTTACAAGGCCGAGTCTACAGATCCCCACAACAATTCAGATGCAACTTGAAATCTGCTGGCAGCAGCATTTGATCGCCTGAGTGATTTTTTTTTTTTTTTTTTTTACAACTGAAGCTTGTAATCTCGCACCTCTCTGCAGGACCCACAATGCCGGTCTCTTAGCAGAAGGCCAGCCCACGCTGCAGCACAGATAGAGAAATAAGCGAGAACCAGGCTTGGATTCTACAACCTTGCTTTTCCAGAGCTATTAGTAAGCGGGTATTTTCTGTCTGGGTTAGATAATCATCCGAATCCACTCATGATGTAAAGGACAACTGAGGACAGACTGAAGAGATTATGTGCTGTACAGACACTGACTCAATAGCCTTGAGTCATTACAGCCTGTGTTTTCTAATAATAATAATAAATATAATAAATATAAAAATCTACATCCACCAAAACAAAATATATTTAGACACAGATGGACATAAGAAAAAAAAATCACTAGAAATGCTATTGTCCATATTGCAGTTGTTTCTTGTCTCGGTGTGCATGTGTGTGTGTGGGTGGGTGTAAAGTGACTCACTCATCTCCATATACTCTGGATTAAGGCCAACATAAGGGGTGAGGAAGTGGTCTTTCTCATGTCGTGCCAGGGATTTGAGAAACTCCTCTTCTTGTTTCGAGTCCCTTTTCGTCTTACACCGGCGAAATAGTTTCTTCAGTTTTCTAAAATGGAAATTTACAGATAATTGATTGTTTGATATACACGGCTACTGTATATACATTTCCATTTCATTATGTAAAGAATAAAAAAAAAACATGGAATGCTGTTATGTAAAAAGCAAAATCTGAGAATGAGGTAGAGTGAGTTTCTGTTTTCAACATACAGTTGATTATCTTCCTTTAACCGCAAAAAACATTGCATAACTCTTGTGACATAGGTCATGTCCAGTTATTACAAGTTGTCACAATTAGTAACACACCATACCTTTAACTTATAGTTACATTTAAAGCTATGCAATACCCAGAATACAACTTAGTTCCTGTTTCACTCATGTAACAGCAGCTATAAACAGTTGTTTCTTCACCAGACTCTTGAAATTAATAAGATTAAATAAATGAAGGTCTCCTTACAGTAAACTTCACCATATTAATGATGCTACATGTGTATGAATGTATGTAATTGCATGATATATTTATTGACGTTGGGCTCAGAGCGTACATGCACACAGTGGTGTACACTTACGGAATGCCGATCTCAAACAGGTTGTTCTGGATAAGCTGCTTGCCAAGCATAGTGATGCACAGCTGAATGCACAGCTCCATCAGGCAGCCAGCGTGAGCACACTACAGCAGGTGCAAAAAACAGACAAATCACAGTCGTTCTAGTAACATTACCCCAAATTTTAAAAGATTTAACCGAAATAATGTCTGTTTTTTTTCTACAAAAAAATGCAAAAAGTTCGTAATTGCTTTATGAATAAACACATACCTCCTCCATTCGGTAATTCCCAACAACATAGTAATAGTTGCCCGGCCGGCCAATGAGCCTGTAGGTATTGCACATATGGTTAAAGTAAGAAATGTTTAGCAGTTATCATACTAATGCAGACTTACCAACTTCAGGAAAAAAACTAAATAATATATAGTCCCGCTGTACCTTGTGGATATTACATCCATCTAGGAACCTCTGTAGTCCAACTAGTGATCATGGCAATAATGATTACCTTTGTTTCTTTTTCCAATTTTAGAACTGTGGTATGACCTTCACTCAACATTCACACGCAATTTGGGAACGCCGATTAACCTAATCTGCATGTCTTTGGACTGTAGTGTACCTACAATCTGAGTACCCAGAGGAAACCCATCAAGCACAGGAAGAACACGCAAACTTCATGCACACAGACCGGAATCGAACCCAGACCCTGGAGGGCCAAGACAAGAGTGTTAACTGCTAAGCCACTGTGCAACCATTTTGGAAATTGTCCTTAAACAAACAGCTTGTAGAATCTGGTGTGTGTGTGTGTGTGTGTGTGTGTGTGTGTGAACTCTTATCTTATGATTTTGATGGTCTGTACCTGGAGCTTTAAATCATACTGTAGGTAGACGATTTGATTACATTCATGCATGGTGATTTTCAATTCAATAGCACTGATGTTTAATGTCAGATTCTTTTAAAGCAGAAATATTTAAAAGGTTTTGAAATATTAAGTAGCACTGAAACTATGTAATGAACACATAAATGCTGTGTGTAGGCACGGTGGCTTAGTGATTAGGATGGATGGAATTTGAATGTTCTCCCTGTGCTTGGTGGTTTTCCTCCACGTTTCATGGTTTCCTTAAACAGGCCAAAAACATACAGATTAGACTAATTGGCGTTCTCAAATTGCCCATAGTGTGTGAATGAGTGTGTGAATGTTGACCGGACCAATGCAATGGTCTTAATTGGCTTTCAATGGTTACTATTGGTCTCCATGGTCCCTAGTTGGATCATAGAGGTTCCTAGATGGACGGATGGAAGGAAATGCTGTGCAACTTGTATTGCAGAGGATTTAAATGTCATGTCTCATACAACGTGATACGTTTTTTCCTAGTCCAGTAAATGGCAGTATTTCACTAACTGCCCATAAACTCAAATAAAGAAGAAGGAATACTCTTGCAAAATGTGAGTATATCTCAAAGATGAAAGAAAAGCGGTGATATGTTTTTAAGGAATTTGTCAACTGTGGACCATTTAACATTTTGTTTTATAATTTATAAAGTGTGAATTGATTCCGAATCAAAAACTGACCCATCAATCCAATTAATTGAGCTGGCCAACCAAAGACAAGGCTCTTGAGGGTGAAAAAGCCATTGCTCATTACATTAGTTTTAGCTAAGATGTAGAAACATAAAAAAAAATTGACACACAGGAAAGGAGAAAGGTTTGCAATAGAAAAGTATTCTCATGTAAAACAATGAATAAGAATGTGTGCATGTAATTTTTATAGTGTCTACATATTAACAAAACAGCTTTTTATTTACTACCGATGTTAACATAAACCTGCGTACTAGTTACTACCCTGATATCCTATTAACTAATCTTTTTTTCTCAGTCTGAATTTTAGACTTTTGAAATGGCATGTTTGCAAAAGATTCTTAATGGCATCCCGAATACTAAAGCTTAGTTACCTAATGATGGCTATGCAAATAAGCTATTTGTCTAATGTTTGCCAAGCCAAGCATACATAGACAGATTCCACTTTCCTTATTTAACAAGAGAGAAAGTACAGCTCCATCTATCAAGTGAGAAAGTCGAATTAAGGTGCGGCGAACCAGCTAAAACATGCATGTGGTTTGGAGGTTGTTCAAAACACCTACGCAATTCCAAAGACTGTGATTGACTCATCATGGCTTTTTGTGGGGGTATAAAAGATGACAAAAAAGGCATATTTTTAGAGATAATTCATATAAGTGTATGCTGATTTTAAAATGTGACATTCAAAAGCAAAATGCATGAATGTTGGAAGGTCGGCCTGAATAAACAGTGTGTGTTGTATAAGGTTGTACAGCTCAACAGCACAATGCATGGGTAGTGTATGCAGAATTTTTTTTTTATTATCCATCCATCCATCCATCCATCCATCTTCTTCCGCTTATCCGAGGTCGGGTCGCGGGGGCAGCAGCTTCAGCAG
>JAQQZS010000007.1:22519664-22533320 GCA_030068045.1 Platyallabes tihoni | reverse complement strand
GCCCCTCTCTTCACCCGAGTGTCCAAGACATGTGGCCGCAAGTCCGACGACACGACAACAAAGTCGATCATCGAACTGCGGCCTAGGGTGTCCTGGTGCCAAGTGCACATATGTGCACATTTTTTTTTATTACTATAATTAAAATAATCTTAGCACTTATATTTCTGATTAAATGTTGAGATGACATGAAAAAACATAAGCAAATTCTCTGACCTGCCTCTGAAGAAAGCCAGGTAGACGATTGGAGTGAAGGCGTTGGCAAACTTCAGGACGAAAGCTTTGAAAATCAGCCTCTCCTCAAAGCTTGCGTCTGTTTTTGGCACCTCTGATGAATTTCAGATGAGATTAAGGTGAGATTTAATGAGACTGTACTGTTTAATGAGATTAAACTTCTAAGTCACACCCAAAGTCAAGTCTAAAGCTCAAAATCCCAAGTCTGGGTCTTTGGTAGTCATTAAAACTGTGACCTGACGGCACCAACATCAGGTTTGTTACAGTCTCTTGTGTTTCTAGAGCTTATGCTTCTTTTAAAAATAACTTTAAGGAGATTTGAAAAAGATTGTACTTTTCAATGATTTCCATTGCAGTAATTAACCTGTGTATTGCACGGAAAATGACATGAGGTGGGATGTTTTTCTTTCACCTCATATATTTAACTTTTACTCTCCACCACTTTAAAGTATTCTAAAGATTTTGTACAGCTTTTCCAAACATCTCTACATTTCTCTATAATTACATATTTCTAAATTCATAATGCGAGTTATTATCTTGCAAGTTACTTTGAGCGATGAGTAATAAAGATGTAATTATCCTCAGTGAATATTTCTTCACTTGATTAAAATGGCACTAATTTACTATCAGTAATTAAAGTCACAATGTGATTTGAAATTGAGGAAGATGTCTTTTACTTTTGTGAATCTTACTTGCAGTTCATTGCCCACTCTTAATACAGATACATGCTTATACTTAAATACTTATGTTTTACTTAAGTAAAGTTTTTTTTTTTATTCCTAAAAAGCTTAACTGAGGATAATGGAATTTTTAAAATCCAGGACTCGGGTATTACTATATCACTGCAGGCAGGTCATGAGGAAGAAGATCTCAAACCCACCCAGAGCTGTGAGCCAGCGTGCTACCATTCCATAGACCTCGTCCATGATGATGATGATGATGAGGTTGATGACAGCTGCTGTGGTTTTCACCGTAGCACGAACGTTCGAACGGAAGGAAGAGGAGGCGCTCATGTGTAGCGCTGTCGTGATAGAAATCCTGTACACGATTACTCCGAATACGATGACGAAGGTCAAACTGATCTGTACAGGGCACATATTGATGGGTATAAACAGAAGCTACAAGAGTGCAAAACAGGTCTATATTCGTATTGTAGTATATACAGATTTATAGAGAAATTTGATATCATATGCAGAAGTTTAAATCCAGGAATATGTACATATACTGTACAAATAATATAGTTAACAGTTCTAGTTAAAAGTATGTTCTCTTCTCCATGTGCATGTAAAAGGTGTCACGAATTTCTAAAAAAAAAATCTGGATGAAGAGTTGTACCAATTAACTTAAACACTAATAATAATAATAATAATAATAACTGTCTGTGACAATGGTATACAGCTTCTGGAATCATGACCTGGGTCATCTCTAGACCTAACCCCAATAGAAAGCTATTGGACAATTGTAAAAAAGGCAGCAGCAGTAAAGAAACCCTCATTCTGTACATGATCTTCAGGAAGCAATCAAGCCGGCAGGGATTGATAACACTTGATACCAGAGTACTGCAGGCCTCTTTTTGACTGTATGCCCAGCCGGATCCAGCGGGTTTTGAAGAATAAAGGACTTTATACTAAATATTGATTGTTGTATAGCAATTTCATTGCACAAAGTAACAAATTATTCGTATGACCTTAAATTTTCATTATTTTAAACATTGGAGAATACCATTAAACATTGAATTTCATTCTGTCTCATTACTTTTGGCCACCACTCTATGTGTTACTGTAAGTGTGTTTAGACCAAAGGGAAGGGTTAACATACCAGAAAGAGCATCATGATAAGGATGGTCATGTAAGCTGGCATCCTGTCTTTGTATGTCAGTTTGTGATGTCCATGCTAGAACAGAACAAAAATCAAGCGTGAGCTCTCATAAAATGTACTGAGCCTTCTCACTCACTCTCTTTCTCTTACACTTTCAGACACACAGACACGGACACTTCGTTAGAAGTGAAGTTAAGCGGATTCAACAGAAGCTTTCTAGATTCCGGGCTCACCATGCAGTCACCCTACAGTAATTTCTGCATAAAAACTAATTATATCAGACATTATCTGAGTGCACATGACGGGAAGACTTTCCGACCATAAGAGAGTGGACAGTCAATAAATACAGAGGGATTAGTTGATATGCCACAATCAGTTTATCAAAGAGTTGGAAACGAAGATTATGGTTGCAGAGGGGAAGAAGGGAAGGCAATACGCTGCCAGAGATGCACTGCCAGGATATTATGTTAAGCCCTTTTTCATTCAAAGACAGTATGGTTTAATGTGTATGGTATTATATTAATTTTCCAGTCCAGTTCAGGCTTAATTTGGAGTTTTCCATTTGAGGTTTTGGATTATAAAAATCTCAACATACCTGTTACAGTAAATCATTAAAAGTGGCAAAAGATACCCATTTTGCTTAATAGTTCAATGCATTTACACAATTTCCTTATTGAAAGGAGAAGCACACTCTTTTGACATAAAAGACTTTCTCAGTAAAAAGTGAAGGCTCAGACTACTACTACTACTATTAATAATAATAATAATAATAATAATTATTATTATTAATATTATTATTATTATGTTCTCATTAATAATAATAATAATAATTATACACTTGTGACACTTGTATATCCATTATATATATATATATATATATATATATATATATAGAGAGAGAGAGAGAGAGAGAGAGAGAGAGAGAGAGAAAGAGAGTGAGAGAGAGAGAGAGAATACAGTTTAGCAATGTTTTGAATATAAAAGTCCAACCAGGAATTTTGACTGTGCAGAATAACAACACAGTTATGAGGGTAAAAACTCCCCTTATTTCTCTATATAATCCCCTGCTACACTAATGCACTTATCCTAGTGCTTGGATGCATAAAGATAGAAAGTTTTCTCTGTACGCCGGATCCATGATCGGACTGCCTGCATCAAGTCTGAAACACTGGCCTCCCAGGAACTACTTTAATGGCTCAAATATGTGGAGATGGCTTGGAGCGAGATCAGGGCTGTACGCGGGATGTGGCAATAACTCCCAGCTGAGTTCCTGTAATGTGCAAGTGGTGCGGTGAGCAATATGATCAAACTGATCAAATACTGATCTAACCAGGCTATTTTTTTCTTAAGAACATTCACAGGAACGACTGCAGTGGGCTCAGAGCCACCTCGGATGGGTTTGTTATTCATGCATTTACGGTCCCTCTTTAAAATCTTTGCACCATTCAAATGTTTTCCTGAGGCTAAGAGTCTCATCACCGTACTGTCTTTGATGTCTTCTGTAAATATCAATTGTTTCTACGCCTTTGATCATGTGAAATTTCATCGCAAGTCCTGATTTCACCTGAACGCCCTTCATATATTGAATATAATATTATTATTAGTAGTAGTAGTAGTAGCAGTATTAGTAGTATTACCACTATTGACAAGGAAAAATATATACTACAATGAATAATTTTGATATTCATTGTAGTAAATATTAAATATTAACATTTTTGGGATCTCACCTTCAGACTTTCACATTGGTCTTCTTTCTTCTTCCTCTTCTGGTTGACCTTGAACTCATACTCTGGCCGCGGCTGGCTCTGCAGATGACAGCACAAATCAGAACATGCATAAGCCTTTGATGCCCAGCTCATCCAAAGGAGTGATTGGTATAAGAGTCAAGTGCATGATGACAAAGTTGACGGAGGAATTCTGCCAAAAGCGTTGTGTTAGCATTTAGTGAGCATGACACTAACATGAATGCATCCACTATACATTCAGTGCAGCTATTCTGGGAGGCATTCTCTGTGTGTTTTAACAGTTAAGGTAACGGTGCAGTGCTCTGGGTTACAGATGATAGAAAGTGAGTGGGATTGGACCGAGGCCGCAGGAGAATAGGAGCCTCCAAACACCCACACAGCGATTTAGATTGGGAGTGTGGAGGTTTGGTGCAACCTATCCCCCAAACAAACATTAAAGGCCACAGAAAAAAAAGAAAAGAAAAAAAAACACGACACAATATGGTGACTGGACATGGAGACACAAGAGAGTAAGTGTCCGAGCTACTATGTAATGACTACGAGTGGTGTTAGAATTCAATATCATAAATCCAAACCTTATTTTCATCCTGCACAAGACACACAAACAAAATTAAGCATTATCAGATGCTTTCATTCCTCAGACAAGACATCGCTTCAGGATTAAATCAACAGCTGAAAATGACTGGTTGGTGAAAAGCATCAAATTCTTTCTCGAATCTGGACTTTTAATTATTGTGTCAGAGTGCACAACGAACCTGCTCGTCATCCATGCCTGTCATGTCCCAGATGTAATCGAGTCTCATCTGTCTCCTCTTCCAGTACTCCATGAACATCGTGGCTGTGAAACACAAAGACGCCAAATTCAATTTGTGGTACTGCACAAGCTGGTCCCTTTAGCCCATTTTAGTATCGATCTTATAAAAATGGATGGTAATGGAGCATTATCATTATTATTATGCTATAAATGGATGGAAAATTGCACAACGTGTATCATCAGCAAAAGAAATATAGGGGTTTTTGTTAAAGTTTAAAGGAACTTCAGAAGTAAGAGAAGTGACAGATGATATCCCGCTTAATCTGCAAATACTCCAGAACCAAAACTGTAAACTGTAAATCTTTTCAAATAATGTCGAAAAAAGCCATGGTAGAAAGGCACCTACACCAGAGCGCCATAAAGATGGAGAAGAAGACGGTGGCCATATTGTCGAACAGGTGGCTGGCCCTGGCAGTGCCGCAGGCTTCAGACAGCTTCCAGTAGTTGCATACACGATCGCACAGTGGGCACATGGTGATGTTGTTCCTTGAATCACAGATCTCCATACTGAAGCATGCGGGAAATGGGACAGGAGATCAACAACATGGTATTGCTTTCCTGAAAATGGCTGTAACATTAGCTATTGTTTTAAATGTAAACTGAACATTACTGCTACAAGAAGTAGCAGCTGCATTTAGGCAGATTTTAACACATGCAGTATAATCAGTGTGAAGATTTGATCATAGTACTGTATAGTCAATAGAGGTGATGCAACATTTGAACTGGATTTTGCTGATCCAAAATTAAGAGAACCACAGCCAGCCCAAGTTGTTGTTTTATTCAGAGTTGTTACTTCTTGACTCTGACTCTGACCAAGTCATATTAGCGGAGTTCTTAAGTATATGCATTCTCTGCAGCATTCAACATGAAACACAGACAGAGTTCATTACATGATGTTAAATCTGCAAAAACAAAGGATTAAAGTATGACACACCGCAGTAAATACAAAATGTCAAGTATTTAATTGTTTGCTCCAGGGTTGTAGGAGGGATTGGACTGTCTTCTGTTTCTGTAGCTCTCTTTTCTCTCCGTAGCCAAAGAAAGTTTGTTTAAAGGATGACACCTTTATTAGCTTTTCTTGGAGTTCAATCAAATGTTACCAGAGATGTTCCCAAGTCACAAGCGTGAATCAAGCTTTCAGTCCTACAATAAATGCATACAGTATGTTTCTACAGTATATGCATCACATTATGTTAACACATTAACATTGGTTATCATTTAAAATGGTGAACGTGGTAAGGTATAAAAAAACATCCACCACAGCTTGCCGTGCACATTGCTCAGCAGGCAAATAGCCCACGGCCTCTGACCCAGCTTCCATGGGATGTGCCAGACAAGTCCAATCCATGGATGCCCCACCTTGCACCCCACAGCACACAGAGGATCCGCTGCCAATGTCCTGGTGCCGGACACTACAGCACGCCCCAGATGTTCTGTGGAGTTATGTCCCCAAGGGGCCAGAGGTGCCCAAGTATCACAAGGGGACCCTACACAATCCTGGGCAAAATGTTTATATAATGCCATTACATCAATTCTATGGAAAGCACTGCAGTTCACATTATATTTTCCATTCTGCTAATTTATCTTTATTAACCAATTTTTGGTTCAAGATAAGAATGTTAATTGCTCCTATTATGACACATCTTTGAATTTCCTATACTCTTCCTGGGAAGAAATATTACAAGCTTAAATTCTAGCATGTAGCCAGAAGGACACATTGAATAATTGAATTGAATAATGATACTCACCGTATTTATCAAGACAAAATATTGCACAAGTCTGTTTTGCATTTTGGATGAAATAATTATGACCTTAGTTACTTTTTCTAAACTTCTGTTATTAACTTAATAATGTTTGCACACAAATGAGTCCAGGAATTTATATTACGTTTTTACTAGCCATAAATGATGTCATGGTCACAAGATACCAAACGGAAGTGCCACAGCTTATATGCGGCTTCTTGTTAATTATTCGGAGGGAACTTGCATAAAAGTATATTTACTTAAGGTGACTTGGGCTAATTATCTTCCCTACAATACAACATGACTGACTCAGTTTGCCAATGGCCATGTTTTAGTTTAACTGAATTCTCTGTATGTTACTGTGTTACTTAATACAATTTTGTTTTGTTTTTCCTCCATTTAACTGTCTTTTATTTATGTGGGAATAATACTGTAATAAATTAATACACATGACAGTCACAAATCTGAAATTCTTCTCCTGAATATTTTGATTGGTTATCCTAATCATGCATCTTTTTCTCAACTCAAGGCATTTAAATAAAGTTTTATGACTCTTGGGTTTCTAATCCAAATCTCATTGTGAACTCTCTAATTCGTGTCCCTGACAATCACTGTCCACACAGGTTTATGGATGCAATTGCAAAAAAAAAGCGAATGCAGGACAAAAACACTGACCTGAATCCAATGAAGCTCCCCTTATAAGGAAATATACTGATATACTACAAAGTACTATGCATTATATTTATTATTATACATACTTTTACATAACTATATTGTTCATAATATATGAATGCATTATTGCATTATTATTATTATAATAGATATGATACAATTTTGTTCCCATCTTTGTTTTTGACGTCAATGTGCCTGTATGCAATTGTATTTTGGCATACAACTATTGCCATACAATAATATAGCACAATAATATATTGATTTTATATAAGGGTGTGTTCAAGTCAAACTAGAACTTGTGATGAAATTATCATTAAATTTTGACAGCTATCTTGAACTAGGAGTTATTGCCACATTCCCTGTACAGTCCATTTTCACATGTTTAGACTGTAAAGGAGTTCCTGGGAGGCCAGTGTTTCAGACATGAAGCGTGCAGTTCGATCATGGCTGTAGCGTAGTGAGAAAAGGTTCCACCTTGATGGTATACAAGCACTAATGAAACACTGGGATAAGTGTAGCAGGGGATTGTTTAGAGAGATAAAGGTAGCGTTTACTCTCATACTATCACTGTGTTCTGTTATTCTGCACAATCAAAAGTCCCACTTTGACCTGAATGCTTCTCATGTTACACATTATTTATCAGACAATATATGTGAAATTTATAAATCTTTTCCTCACTAGCGATGATATATTCCACTTGACAACTTACAAATATCTGCAATAATTTTATATTGCAATATACAATATTATCAATGTGTTAGATTACACATATATTTTGGTGTCTTAGGGTCTGTTAAAATGCTTTAGTGTCTGTTAGTGTTCCTTTATCTGGAGAAGCTTCGAAAAAGAAAGAATGGCCTGATAGAAAACAATTAATCACATAAGCTGTTAGTGCAGTAGGTCTCCGTATGCTCAATCTCCCTGCACAATAATGCATTACTGTTACAGTAAAAGAAGTATTCAGTGCTGCTTTGAAAGCTTCAGACGATAAAAGGATACCAGCGGTAGGCATCCATTCGCATGTATTTAATCTGTGTCTTAAGTGCAGCTCAAGAGTGCGGGGAATTCAGTGCGTATGCTTGAGAACCGTCATTACAGACTACATTAGTGTCCATTATGACTGCAGACAAGTATATAACAACTTTTCTCCATCTAATTACAATGTGTTTGGAAGTCCATCAGGAGGCTAGTTGAGTAACCGACTGTTAGTACGGTAAATTAGAGAAGTTTTACCTGCATAACTGCTTCTTTAATTACGTTTGTTTTTAACTTCTCATCTTGGTGTACCTGAGTAAGCCTGAGGGCACTTGGTGGTTTTGCAGTAAACGTTACTGGGCATGGTTTCGTATGAACTCGGAGATGTACAGTAACCATGCCTTTAACATTCATGTGCGTCTCTGCAGGTTTTGAGAACACAGGGTGAACCTGTCCTGCTGGAACGTTAAACGTGTGTCCACAAATATTAGGCTTTCCACACAAGTGTAGTCTCAGCATAATTAACAACATTGCATTGTGGTCACATGTACAGTATGTATGATATGTTCCCATAGCGAAACCCATGTTTGTAGATAATGACAGGACTGACCTGGGGATATTGGAATCCACAGTGATACAGCCATACAAGAAGATGATGACACCGATGACTGCTGCTGGGATTAGCATCTGAGTGTACACACCCAACCAGGCGAAGTACAAACCAATTTTCTCTCCAAAGTACTTCCTGGGTTCATGAGCGTGTGAGACAGAAAGAGAAAGAGATAAAGAGAGAGCAAATAAAACTGATCAGTTAGAAAACACTTATAACTACTCAGTGCTAAGTATTCATAATTATAGTATTCATTGCACGATCGAAACTAGTCAAACTGTCTTTCACCTTTGAACTATTTTCATACATGCCCACATTAAAACGCAAGACATTTTAGGTTGATTTATTAGTCAAAAATGACATGCAAATTCAAATATATTTTGACTTATCCCCGAACACTTCTATTAATCCTGGAGCTAGCAGGCATCAAATAATTTAAAAAAAAATGTAGAAAATGTTTAAGATGTACAGTAGGATTATTCACATAGATGACATTATCACACTCTTTTATAATTGGTGAGGTACGTTTAACTATACTGTATGCGTCACGCCACATTACAGGTATGTGAACAATTGTTAATTACACTAACTGCCTGTCTCCAGCATGGGTGAAAGTAGGTCAGTATGATTTAAAGTACTGGAAAGAGGGGAGAGAAGCTAACAAAACCCACATTCAAAACCATTCACAAAAGCACTTTCAGCAAGAAAAAAAAACATCTGATAACATTAGGTCATCTTAAATGACACATTGTCTCATCAAGAATTGCTTCCCAAATTTCCCCTGAACCGTACGTGTTTTTCTGATAACGGCTAATGTGGGCTATAAAGCTAACCATCCCCATTCACACGCGGGAATACCAAGTTCCTCCCTAACCTCTGATCAAGGGCACTACTGTACTTGGTGTGTGGAGCAGTGGACTGTACACCCTTCATAATGTATTGCCATTCACTTTAATGAGAAATTAGCTCATTTGAAAAAACTGGGGCTTTAATCAGGGTGGAGGGAATTAATTACTTCAAAAAACCTTAAGGCTCTTGTTAAAATACTTTGTAAAAAAAAAAAAAGTAATTTTACTTTTCAGTGTAACAACGAGAATCAAGGTGAAACGAGATCAAGGTTCAGGAATGGTCCATCCAGAGTTCAAATCCCAGAAAAATCTTACTATACATTATTATTTTTATTAATTTTTTTATCAATTTGATTGTTTTTACTTTTTAGATTATTAATAAGAATAAGGATAAAATGTTTATATATGATTATATTATATTATTATATGATTTATTCTTTGTCTCAAAGAAAAACATGAACTTAACAGTGGTGTTTTTTTTATATCCATTGTATACAGTATATGAAACTATATAATCTAGCAATCATGCAATTTCATTCCAAAAATACAGTATATAATGATTTATAAGGTTATAAATGCTAGTAACATGTGTATATTATAATTTTGGTTTGTCAGTATATTTGGTTGCCATGATATTCTCAGTAATTCATATAACAGTTTGTGCAACATTATAATGTTCTAATTATCACATTATTATAATATTGTTGTTTGTCTTTCGGCTGCTCGCGTTGAGGGGTCGTCACAGCTGGCTATCCGATTTGCACACAACTTGGCACAGGTTTCACGCTGGATGATCTTTCTGAAGCCTTATCTGTGCTTGGGACGGCACTGCATCCAGTGGCTGGCGGTTGGGTAATGACTGTGAATCAAACCCAGGCCTTCTGCATGGCAGGCAAGAAGCCCAGTTTACATATAAAATGTAATAGAGTACTTTTACTTTTTTGTGGCAATTTAAGCTTGTTTTTTAATAAATAAAATGTCTTTGTTTAAACGTGCGTAAATGATTATAAATTGGGACGTAATCACAATTTCTATCGGTTAACATTTGGATCCTGACTATCCTATAACCCATCTATGATCAAAAGTCCTAAAGCAATATTAATTTTTTTCATTCATTTTCTATACCGCTTAATCCTGTGTTCAGGGTCGCGGGGGACCTGGAGCCTATCCCAGGAGACTTCGGGCACTAGGCGGGGTACACCCTGGACAGGGTGCCAATCCATCGCAGGCCTAAAGCATTATAATTATCCATAATGTAAAATTGTGGGTGTCTATGAGGTCATTTTTGTGGAGGAGCACAGTTAGTGCTCAGGTTTCCTGTGACGTAGCATAAAAAAAACACTTCGGAAGAGAACAGATGTAGTAGTTTCACATGTCTGAGAAGAAGCATGTAGCCTTCATAGCCTTTATTCTTTCCTGTGTGGCTTGCTGGCCTGTCCAGGTGTGTAATGCATCTGTCTTTAAAGAAACATCTGTCTTTAACAGTTCTTACCTGATCAATCCGATGGGCTGGTACATGTAGAAAAGGCTGTATCTTGCCCACTGCTCGTATAACACCTGCAGAGAAAATGACTGGATTTCAGCAAGCATATGATCAATCAAGCGCAATTACGGCACTTGTCAGGACAGAAGGCCTGAAATGATTAACTTCCCCCGCATAATGGGAATTGGGAAATGCAAACTAAATGAACAGTGATGGATTCATAACAACAATACCAACCACAACAGAAAAACATCTGATGTCGAATTTAGTCTCTAATGGGCTTCCCGCTCTGTGCCTCTAGAACATGATGTATAGAATGAAATAAACAAGGCAGCTTCATTGTGGAGCTACTTGGCTGTGCACAATAAACATATCAACAAAGCATGCAGATGCACGAGCAAGTACCAAAGCATCTCAAACACCCAGAGGACAAAATCCAAGGAAATGACATAGTGGAGGGCACTATAAATCCCTTCGTATCTGTATTGTCTGTACTGCAAGCCCCTCTGAGCATGTTTACAGGAATTACACTTGGCAATACATTTTTTCACCGCCAACACGCCTGTTGACGCACAGCTCACAGATGGTGAAGTGGGAAATTATACTGTTGCCTTGGTGACACTCACACACTCATAATTATGCCTTGTTGAAAGCAGAGATCTCGTCCAACACCACACTGGGCCGCCCTGACAAGGCCTCGGTCTTCGCATGAGCACATTTATATTTCGGTCAATATAAATGAAAATTAAAATCATCAGAGTGTCAGATTCACAAAAAGGCTTTTGGTGCAGAGTGAGTAGTTTAACAGTTCTTGCTAAAAGCAAATGTACTAATTGAAAACACTTCATCGTAAGTATCTAACACTTATCATCTTGGAAATTCTTAAGTGGTATATCTATAGCAAATGGAAGAATTTTGGATATGGATGAATCTAGAAGGGAGAACATTGGATTTTTTAAACAATTAATTAAATGAATGCTTAAACTCAATAAACCACCAATTTTCACATATTTCTAAATACCAGTATAGTCACTGCTGTAGTTGTCCTCCATTGTTTTTGTCATGTTTCTGACACCAGACCCAGGTGACGACAGCGCTATGAGCATTGAAATGTGTTGGACAAATGCCACATAAATTCCAAACTGAACACAATCCATCATGTGTCATGATGATTTATTGGATATGTCATGTATCTGACCTATGACTACATAAAAAAAAAAAAAAAAACCTCTGGCCCAGGTTTGAGTTAAAAGATAATAGACTTTTGTGCCCCACTGTATTGTACACTGATCAGCCATAATGTAAACACCACTGCCAGGTGAATTGAATAACAGTGATTATCAATTACATACCAGTAAACAGGTGACAGCATTGTAGGCACCCAAGGCTCACCCATGATTGCGGGGACCAAAATCTAGGCTAACCAGGCTGATTCCACAGGAAAGCCAATGCAGCACTGGTAGCCATGATAGAAAGCCTCCAAAATCCCCACTTTCCAACCCGATGGAGCACCCTTTGGAAAAAGTTAATTCGATCTGCAGAGATCCCACCACTCAACCCACAGCACCCAAAGAATCAGCTGCCAGGCACCACAGTACAGCCCCAGACGTATTGCAGAGCCACCACGATGGCACAAGAGGAACCCCAAAAATAAGGTAATGGTTTTAATGTTATGGCTGATTGTTGCATATTGTACAGTAATTTGATTTTTCTTACCTTTCTATCATTCGGTTCAGCCTCAACACCGTCAATGTCTCCCTGTAACAGGGATAGTACTGTATGTTAACGCATATATTTGGATCTAATGTATTGACATCATACTTACTGTATGCACAAGTTTCAAGTATAACAAAACTTCATTTAGCTTTATTTAGTTTCTACTGTAAATATTTGACAAGTGTCCGTGCAAACATTGTGACACATAAGACAAAGGACATTAGATATGACACACCAGACAGTACACAGTGAAAAAAGCAAATATTTTACAAGTAAAACTATAAGTAAATATTTAGTAACAGCACATGTTTTGGCATTACTTACATCGTGTAGAGGGTAGGCTGATGTGTAAATTCCCTGAGCAATGAGCGTATTAATGCCTACAGACATAATAATAATAATAATAACATTATTTTTTAAAGCAAAAAATTATTTGAACCATTTAGACTCTAATTAAAGAAAAGCTCCACCCTAAAACACCATAAATATTTTAATACAGAAATATAATATTATATGTAATATAATGTTTGTAATATGTTTAGTGATAAAGGTAATAATTTTTCCTGGTTGGTGCTGTACTTTCATTATTTCCATCAGAGGTTAATGGCCGTGTGCCTTTCTGACATCACAGGGTGTCAAATGCTAGCAGACTTACAAAGGAATAGTAAAGAAGAAGATAATTATATATAGTTTCACTGCTCTTAAAAAACAAGAGCTTCTTTTCCTACTCACCATTTTACAACCATGTTCATGACATACTAATTGGAAAGATTAAGTGAAGGAGTACTGGAGGTAACAAAGGTTTGATGCGAAGTGTGACAATGAAATGCAGCTCTCTGCCGAGATAGGACAGAGATATATATGTATATACTGTGTGTATAAGTATGATGTATATACAGTAGCTCAGAGATCTACAAAAGGATGCTCTTCTTTGTCTTTCGGCTGTTCCCTTTCAGGGGTCGCCACAGTGAATCATCTGCCTCCATCTAACCCTATCCTCTG
>JAQQZS010000007.1:22447196-22467750 GCA_030068045.1 Platyallabes tihoni | reverse complement strand
ACTTCCAAATATTTTCTTTTCTAAACAAAATCTTGTTCATTTTGTGAAGCTTCTTTGAGACAATGACCATTGTTATAAGCGCTATATAAATAAAATTGAATTGAAAAATTGAATTGTTTCCATAGCGGTTAGGTTTTTTACGGGGCAGGTTGCTGGCCCAGCGCCCAACCCTCCTCCTTTCTCATCCGGCACTTGGAAACCGGCAATGGCGGAGTTATAGTATGTTACAGACATAATAGTATGTTACAGACACACTGTATTATTGCTATTAAAAATTAATCTCATGCGACCATCCTGGTGGATTATTGTTAAGCTAGCAAAATTTGGAATAAAAACCAATGACCACTCTTGTCTGCGCATTCAATCCATTCCTGCCCCACTGAGCTAAGCTATTTGAGCTTGTTGCAGTTCCAAGGTTTTGACCACTGGGCCAATAATAATCACTATATCATCAGGTAAGATTTAAAGCATTGTTTAAGCAGAACATCATTGTAATTTACATTCTGTTATTAAACATGTCAGTTTTTGACTTATTGTTCTACTTTGCCATCCACCTGTCACTTGGTTATCTGTGCTGTCTAATAAGTGAATGAGGTCACTGTGTAGATAATCCATTCCAGACACCCCCCAACAAATTACCAATTTCCAACACTATAATTATATTTTTGCATTTAGAAAAGATGTGAAAATAGAGTAAAATATGAAATAAATGGACATTAAACTTAACTTAACTTATGCTTTAAAAACAAAATTGAAAGTTTTTGGTTGTTCGTATGCTGAAAATTTCTTGCAAAATTTTGGTTTTAGGCGAAAATTCACAAGGTGGGCCATTTGTATGCTAAGATTCCAATGTACTGCATATAAGGAACAACAAACCAAAAAAGGTGATTTAAAAAAATTTATTGGAAAAAAATGACCCAATTTAAGCTTAGAGGAATCATTAATTTAGCATTAACAAATGCTCCATGAATTCCATGAGATCATGCATCATGCATACTGATATTTATTGTGTTAAATTTGCTGTACCAAGCACCAGTGATCACCAAAAGGGCCTTGTCTTTGATCACATTAAAACATAAATCTCTCATCGTTTTGTCAGAGGGAAATTGACAAATTTGTCTTCTAAGTTTTTCACTTAGTATATCTGGGATTGTAAGATCACAGGGAGATTGTCAGACAAAATGACAGCTAGTTTGGTTTACATGCGATATGTCGTCACAAACACTATACAATTTTGTGCCTTCAACGTTGTGGAACAGTTTGGAAAGGACCTACACACACCTTATTAAGTGTGTGATGATAAGGTGTCCACAAATTTTTGCCTACACTGTGAAATTTTCCTATTGTTACCCCCCACCCCTTGCTCCTAAACCTCTTTTTTGCCTGACTGGCTGCTGGATGCCGTAACATAATCATCAGCAGGTCAACCATCGAATAATTAGATAGGTCTGAATTAGATAGATGCTTTCCATAACCAGGTAATAATCTATAAGTCTACACATAATGCGCCATTTTCTCTTTCTCTATAAATAGTATTTAAAAATCTCTGCATGACAGTTTTTATTATGTACAAGAATATTTTTGTATATTACTCAATGGTGTCTGATAGATGAGCCTAATGATGCATTTAGACAGCTTGTCTCTATAAATAAGCATTGATCCTAGTTCATAGTGACATGTAACCAAGTTAAATGTCTGTTTCTCAGGAGATAAGCTGATAAAATACCATTACATTTGGCAAGTGTTAATTTTTGATAAGGATTTTGAATGTTGTTTTAGAATTTTATCAGATTTGCTCTCTAACATTAATTCACTGACCCATAATTTCTTCTTTTTTCCTCATTTAGCCTTTTCTTACTGTGTTTTTCTATCTTTTTACCGTTCTCTCTCTCTCTCTCTCTCTCTCTCTCTGAATAGGGCGTGAGAGGGAGACTGAGTGATTGGGGGAGTTGTTGCAGACTGGCTTCAGCTTGCTTTTCAGCCACTGTCTCTGCACTTCTAGCCAGCTGTGAGGGCTAGTGTTAGGGGATTTGGGATAGTTTTTCCCCTCTGTGGCCGGGCCTCCCTCCTGGTGGCTGAGCACTAACTCCCAAGCTGGAGGAGAATATGGCCCCCTACGGCTTTCCAATAGTTCTAGCAGACTGCTGGGGGCCGATATGCTGCATGGTGGTCTTGTCCAACAAACCCTCCACTGCTTTCCCAGGTAATACCTCCAAAAGTCTTTAAATTGAGGTCAGACCCTGTTTCTTTAGTGGATATAATACTTATGGTCTGCAGGGGAGCACAGTTGCTTGTCAGATTTTCCTTTGCGCAACAACAAATATAACTAATCCACCTGTATAACTTATACAAGGCTTTGTATGAGGTTTGAAGAATGACAACAGGTGCCATGTAGTGATATATCTAATGGAGACTTACAGAGGTGATTGAGTTCCCAAAAATGTCATGCCTATGACTGATTTATATACATGCCATTCGGCAGTGGTGTGGCTGTAAGCGAATGTTCTAGATCTGTGTGCTCTACACTCAGTAGACACAAACGCAGAGATTCACTTTTTACACCACTGAGTAAACATTTTTACAGCGAGGGGTAAATCCGGATTTTCCCATTACTGTGACAAAAGGGTGCTCTCCTCATCCTGACAACCCTCTTTGCTTTTTGTCCTCAGAAAGTCCCAAATCAGATGACAAAGCCTGCTCTAAACAAAGAGATTATCACTTCTAATCCTGATCAGGAACTCTGGAGACACACTGCGTCTTATTGACTGCATGCGAGTAAACGACTCCGTGTACTTCATGAAGAGTAGGTGAAAACAGGTGACACGGACGAATAGTTATACAAATGCCCATGATGTTTTCTGGCTTCTTTGGTTTAGTTCTACTTGGCCTGCATGTTTAAACCTCATCATATCACAAGTACTTGTGGTCTGAATGGTCTGAACCCAGTTAAGCTCAAGGTCAAGCATTGATAACTTCAGACATCTCCAGTGCTAAAATAATAATTATTTTTAGAGCTGTCATCCTCATATAAGCAAGCATTGTGCCCTCCTGACAGGGCCTTCAGACTCTGCATGGTATATTTTTAGCTGTGAAGGGGCCTGCTGCATGCCTCTAGACCTGTCTTGTCACACACTTCCCAAGTTTGCAGGATTAAGAGGACAGTCTGAGTGAGTGGTTGGACTTGAGATTGACCTGATGGGGCTCTCTGGCCCAAAGTGGCTGGTTCAGTTTTACCACTTAGATTTTACATATTTAGCTGATGATTTTATCCAAAGTTATGTACAATTGATAAATCTGAAAGGTTAAGTGCTTAAGCGTCAGGCTCAAGGACTCGACACTGGCAGTTTGAGCATTGTTGGGATTTGAAGCATACAACATTCTGAACTGTAACCGCTGAGCCACTACTGTCCATACCTTGAGGCATTAAAAAACAGAAAGTCATTTGAAATTATTTAATTTTTATGCTTCTCTCAAATAAATATAGGTTCTAAGTAGCACCCTACAATAGAATATTCAACAGAATTAGTTACCATTAAATAAGACTTAAATAGTCACTAAAACACTTGTTAGTTGAACTATTGGAATTACTCAGAAGGCATTCCAAGGAAAAGCTTCAACTGAATATTACAGTATTTATATTTAGGATGACATTTCAGTGGGGAAAAAATTAGATCACCCTCTCCCCACATAGTCCTCCACCAAAACCAGCTTAAGCTGGCGGTTTATCGCCATGCTTGAATAGTGGATGCTGGCCCTCAGATCTCTATAACAACCAGTGGCGCTGTTTTCTGTCTCTTTCCCTGAGTACACATGTTATTTGTGGTTGGACATACAGTAGTTATTGAAGACATTTTGTATTGGCATTGCCTAATTTCTCCCCAAGTGTCATTATGAAGATGCTGAGTAAATATGGCTTTAAGTAATTTATGTAATACTCTGCAGTCAACCCTTTTCCCCCATCATCCAATATCTTACTTACCTGTGAGTGACACTGGCACACGGGTCACTTCCATGAGGCCATGATGAACTGGATTGTATACACCAGTTTTGTTTGTCTTCCTGCCTTCAAAGTAATGGCATGTCAAACTGTGCAACATGGATAAAGGTGCAGCCATTCTCTCTATGGCCACTGATGGGCCCTGTCAGGTCATGACCTTGTCAAGATCCAATGAGTGACCCAAAGAACAGTTCACAAGCCTGTCCCTGGCCCAAGAGTGGGCCTTTCCTACCCCCCTTCCCCCATCAATCCCCCCGCTTTCAGTAGAAACTCTGCACTCAACAAAGACGACACAATTGGGAAACAAGAATGCCGAGGGTCAAAAAGAAGGCTGGGGGTGGATGGGGGATCCAAACAAATCACATTTGATCCAATGCTAGTCAATGGGTCTTTAACAGGGAGCATGCTTTGAGGAGTATATGGACTGTGACTTTCAGGCCCTGTTTGTACAAAAGTGATGTGCCTTTGAAAGGGACCATGAATTGACAGCTTTTTCTCACTCTGTGTGGTGTGACTCAGGGCCCCAAGACACTCATATCACTGGGCCGTGACGGTAAGGAGAATAGTTACACTTTGAAAACACACACTGGGTTCTGGTGGTGCTGGTTTTTGTTTTCTGCTTGCCGGTCACTGTTCCTGCTCGTCGCAAGAAGACAATGAGGGGGCAGCTACTGGATTGGTCACTGCCGAATCAAATAGCAAATGGCTGCCGATGCAGAACTAATCTGTGAAGAGGTCTTTCCTGTGAGATAACCCGCCCCTCTACCCTTTTGCTGCCCCTCCACCTCCACAAAACCATCAACCTAATCTTAGATGGAAAAATCACAAAAAAAAAAAAAAAAACCTGCCTCTCTACCCAGCTTTAAGTAATGGTCCATTTTTTCAGCAGTTAGAAGGTTCCCATTCGGAGTTGCTCCTGCTTATTTGATGTGGCAGCAATTAGCGAGAGACTTTTGTGCTCGGCAAGGACGGAGCGGCCCACTTCAATGATCACATTTATGCTCTGAATGGGATACAAAAAAGCCAAGGAGACAGATAACGTGGGCACATCAAACAACCACGCTGGTTGCGCTTGTTACTGTTATGGCTCCTTTTCCTCTTTTATGGCGAGCAAACAGCAGTGTTACTTTTCCCATGAGAAAGCTCACTGGGGGCCGAGTGACATCATAGGGTGCCCCCTTTGCATCCATCTCCTCAGACGCTAGGCCAATCTCCCATTTATATGGGCACCTTGCATTCCACCACCGCCTGACCGCTTTGATTTTTTCCTGCTCTAGTGGCCCCATTGAGCAATAATAACAATTAGGGAGTCCCGTTTGAAGCCTCATACATTCAATCAGGCCCAGACAGGGTGTTTATTCCTAATGACAACGTTTTTTAATACCAAGAGCCAGGAGTCGCCCACCTCGAGGCTCTGTCTCAACATCCACGTGTGCTCTCTGCCATCTTTTCTTTCTCTCTACCATTCAGTGTGAATTTCTCATTCTTTTTTTTTCACAAATACTCACACAAATAAAGTCATGTACATATATACACATCATATGCATATACAAAACACAGTCCCATAACTGAAAAATTGTTCTGGCAATAATTTCTTAATTGTCACCCATGTGGTACGTCTCTATGTTCTTTGCCCAGCTCTAATGGGCATACTTTAGCAGTAACTCATGTCACCATGTCTACTCTTTCTCTCTCTCGTAAAAGTATCTGATGCCTGTGCATGATTACAAGCATGCTTTTATGCAACTTACAAGAAATAGGATTAATGATAGAAGTATTTCTCTCATATAATTATCTCATATTTTACCAGAAATTCATGCACTTGTCCTAACCAATTCAGCATGTGTGTTTAGTGTATCAAATCTCTGTAGAAAAAAAAAATTACGCTATTGGATTTTAAAAGCTGTTAAATCACATGTGGAGCCCTAGAATGGATGAGCCGACTCAATTGAAGAGGGATAAAGGCAAGCCCCTTAATCACATAATGAAAGGTTAAAGTGATTTTTTGGAGAACTTACAATACACAAAACTTATAAACCCTAAGGGTATGTCTTAGCTGCTAAATGTGTGTGTTCTTTAACAAGCCTTTGTGTTAATTGCAAGGCTGACTTGTTTATTATTCATGTACAATGCAATTGCCAGTGATTGACTGTCTAAAGGGATGGCGGGTGGTACGTGAAAATCACACAGTTTGGGCAGATTAAAAAGCTTTTCATGGTCATGTGGGTTAAAACATGCTTGAAACTGTCACTTGGTTGAAACAGCTGTTCTGAGGCATGGATGTGTTTTTTCCTTTCTTTCCTAGATTTTGGACTGTTTTGCATTTACATATTGATATAATACAATATACTTCAATAAATGAGGTTTATTAAATGTACTTAATTATATTTAATAAGTTCAACATAAACATGTGAATTTTATTCCATTAACCATTATTTATTAATTAAATCTTTTTTGTTAAGTAATGGTTAAGTTTGGAACAAAACACTTCAAGGCGTGTTGTTATAGGAAAATAATCAATGACAGGGTGGTGTAATGATACTTATTTATACTAAGTTTTATTCATCTTATATCAAATCAATGGTCACCAAATTATTACAAAATGTAATTTATTAATTAACATGAATATGTTTTTTTTTATTTGTTTATATTCAATGATCACCACTGCCCCTATCTCTTGACTTTAAAAAGACAAAAAAGCAGCTTGTCATTCAAAACCAAAGCCTTTAACAAAGGAATCCTTTCATAAGTGTTAAATAATCATCTCCTTAAAAAAATCTCCATTATCATTATATGTCCTAATTTCTGCTATGATTTGTTTTTAACCTGTTTATTATCAGCCTTAAGATTAAATGATCTGTCATCTGATGTAATGAAATGTACGAGTGTACTATAGGAATATTCATGTATTGAACAAGTGCATTAATGTAAACATGATTTACATAAATTTACATGATTCAATGTACAGCTGATGTCAGAGCTGCTGTTATGGAAAATTCATCAACACCAGGTATGAGATATGAGAATTTATCCACGTGGTGGTATAAAGTAAAATATTGGTTTGCTTACTTGTTATAAAGTTTGCCAGTAGTACCAATGAAAACAAGATTTTACCAAATTTTACTGTCTGAAGTTCTAAAAACTCCCGAATCTTCCTTGACAGATATAATTTGCGGCCCAGCATTCGCAGTGTCTCTTAAAGGGAGGTGTAACACTTTCTCAGGATCTCAGAGGAAATGGCAGGTTAGTGATAAGCTTTCCAGAATGATCAATAAAAAGGGATACAGTGCTATTGTTTTCCAGAAGGAGGTACTAAGAGGCAGGCTCAAGCTTGGCCCTCAGGCCAGCCTGTGTCTTTAACGTCATGGACGTGTAAGTGAGGGTCTCAGTGGGATTCCTCTCCGCCTGGCTTTAGAACACAAATTTGCCACCTCATTACCAGCTGCATCCACTGAGGGATGAGCTCCTCTGCCGTCTGTCAGTACAGGCCTTCCTCGTCTCTCGATCCTGAATGATGGATGACAGGCAGGGAGAGATGATCAGTCTGCATAATAATGGCTGTGGGATTAGCCCTGCTGTTAGGCTGGCAAAAAGATTGAAAGCTGCCCTTAGCTGACATGAGCAAGTTAACTTCAGATTACGCAATAATTTGCAGTGGTGGTCTTGCGGAGTTCTCAATTAATACTCATTTCAACAGTTCCATATATTTTTTTTTTATAGATGAACTTGAAATTTCTGTGTGTTCTGGCAACTTTTATATAACATTTATAATCACCCTTTAGTTTTATTTATACAATAGGAATGTTAAATTCTCAGACCTGATGGGTTAGATGGTGTGCTCTGACACAGGATTAAATTATGTGCTTGTTATGATAACGTATGATTTCTATGGACAAAAGCTAATTCACAGGTGGACAAAAATGTTTTGCTATTTAACACACACACACACACACACACACACACACACACACACACACACACATACACACACACACACACCTACACACACACACATACACACACACACACACACACACACACACACACATACATCTGGTATTATTTGACACGGTAAAGGTTTCTTTAAGCAGATATTTATTTAACGTCTACGGAAGGAGTCTCCAATGTCAGTGCTTTGTAACCGATGAAATTTTTTCCATTATGGGAACGTTGTCATTACAGACGAGTTTACACTTTCTTGACTCTATGTAACATGATAGAGTGCTGTTTTTTTTGATAACTTCAAAAGATTGAGATTGGTGATTGAATAACTTTTTAGCTGTAAAATATAAGTGAGAACAGGAAAAGCTAACAGTACGTACTGTATGTCAGTATGAGTTCAGTCAAACCATTCAGAGTTTCAAATGTGAAACATTTGTCCGATCATGGTTCTGGCGTACTGAGAAAACTAGTGAAACGCTGGGCTAAGTGCATTAGTGTAGCAGGAGACTATATAGAGAAATAAAGGATGTTTTACTCTCTCTCATAACTTTGTTCTGTTATCCTGCACAATCAAAAGTTCAGGTTGGACTCAAACACTACTTGTAATGATAAAATTTTAAAAGTACGACATGCTACTTTATATTTAATTTAAAGTTGTATTTTTTGGCGAATTTTTATTATAGAAAATGAATACAACACTTCTGCTCATGCTCTTATTGGGAAATGTATGGAAGTATAACAGTGGCAAAATTCCTCTAAGCTAAAATTAGCAACTTTTACCATGGTAACAGTTATGCAACTGAATCTGGTCCCTTACTCCACGTTGCTGCTGATTATTGTCCTGTAAATGCATTTTCCATAAATGAAAAACCATATTTAAAGCATGGAATGATAACAATCAGACTCACACACATAGTTGAGTTCTTTTGTACTTTGTACTTTTTGGATGCGCTTCTTTTGAGGACATGGACAATCTTGCTCACGTCTAGACGATCTTCTGTTACATGGATCAATGGCTTTATAACTCATAACTACACAGCTGCATCACACATACACACCTCTGTGGTTTCCTTTTTTTTCCCTGCAATGTAGGAACAATTAGTTTATCTGATTAATTTACTTTTAAAGTACCCTGATCTTTATCAAGTAACATGATGCTCCATGATATACAAGTTCACCTCCAGATTAGACAGAGAGGTCACTGACCTTTGAATAAAGGCTACCTGTGTTCAAACATGACAGGAAACTCAGACTACCAGTATTATTAATTACCACCTATTGTCCTCCGAAAGAACTTAAAGAGTCTGAACTAGAAGAATCTACCAAATCAGTCCCCACAAGCTTGCCTGGATGTTACAGCTTCCTTAAACAGTACGCAGTGATGTTTGTCAATGCCCCTGAGCAACAAGTGGCCGAGTGCACTCAACATGAAATGACCCAGCTCGTACCTATAGGGGTGAACTGGTGGCTGTTTACATCAAAGTGTCCTGAGTGCACGCTAAACACACACACGCGTATTATCAAGGAAGCTGATCAACTGCTACATCCTTCCTTGTTTCACCACTTTGCTCGCTTCATTAACACTCTCTGGTTGAACTCGCCAAACACCAACAAACTAACCTGGAATATACTCAACATGTTTTCCATAGAAGAAAACACGTGGCGTAATAGTCTGACCATTTTGATTGCCTGTTGGTGTTTTTTTTGCAGCTCAACTGCTTCAAAGCCTGGAAGCAGTTACTCATCTTAAACTCTACGTACTACCTAAATATCTGACATCATTTCTGTTTTTTTGTTTTTTACACTTTTTTCAAACCTTTGCTTTGAAAGTCTATTATAAAATATAACAGATATAATAGTCATTTATTTCTACTGTTGTTAACAACAAAGAATAGCATCTGATAATTGATTTTTTTTCTTTTTCCCATTAAGAGATTTTGGAAGAAATTTATGGAAGGAGTCTCTAGTGTCAAGAGAAGCTGTTGAGAAAATGAATGTTCATAGCTTACTGTATATAACGTCAGACACAATGGACAAGTCACAATTTTATATTTAACTATAAAAGGACATATGAAGTGTTCTTGAATAAATAAAAAGTTGTTAGTGTTATAATATAACTGTGCTGTTATAGCAAAGACTTTACTTTATGATGGTGACATGTTAAATCATGCCAGAATTAATTATTCTTTTTTAACAGCAAGCTCTGGCTTAGTTTTTCCCTTAAATACTGTATGATGTAGCCACAGATTTATGTACTGACACCTGTTTTTGCATTTTATAAGGAGTGATTTTTTACACTAATAAATGAAGACATACTGAAGTCATTGGCGTTGTGACAGAGATACAAATACCGTGCATCACTGTAAGCACATTCTCTAAAATAATAGACTTCTTGCCCATTCCTGCTATAACAATCATTTATATTAGTGCAAATTAATAAGTCAAACTGGAACTTGTGATGAGATTTCTCATGTGTGATGTTGTAAATCCTGTGATAAGACTCTTAGCTGCAGTAAAATCAAGGTGACACAGAGCTCACTGCAGCCATTTTTGTGAACGAGGGGAACACCTGATCCTTGAAAACTGACAGTTAACTTGATGCTAATTTGCACATTACGAACACCACTTGCACATTACAGGAACTCAGATGGGAGTTTTAGCCACATAACCCATACAGTTCTGACCTTGCTTCAAGTGACTTCCTTATGGTTGGGCCATTAAAGGAGTTCCTGGGAGGCCAGTGTTTCAGATGTGAAGCAGCCAGTCTGATCGTGGCACCGATCCGGCGTACTGAAAAAACTACCTTCAATCTTCATGGTACCCTAACAGTAGTGAAACGCTGGGTTAAGTGCATTAGTGTAGCAGGGGATTATATAGAGAACTAAAGGGAGTTTTACTCTCATAGCTGTGTTCTGTCATTATGCACAATGAAAAGTCCAAGTTTAACTTGAACGGCCGTTATATATTGTGGGAATGACATAATTAAGTGTTGGCTTGAAGTTGCGCAGTTGATGGAATCTAGACCTAATCTACATGATAGTATTGAGCTGTAGCCTTAAAATATTAATAAATTTTTTTAAAAAAACACCCACTATGTCATTTCAGGCGCTCCAAATACAACAGAGTTATGTAACAGGACAATGTCCAATCCCATAAAAAAATTTAAGAAGCAGAAGGACTTCTCATAAACTGTGCAAAAAGTTTCAGTGAACTGCTTACAACTGTGCTTGAACAGAACAGTGTGGAGTTCATTATCCAAGCAATAGCTTAAAGCTCTGATTTAACTGAACACCAGTTACTGTTCTAATTGAATTGAATGTTCTTTTCATTTTCACGGACTGGTTTTTAGGTAGCGTCAAATCTGATTGTTCTACATTAGGCCCTTTTTTTGTGCTCTCGATCTGTGAGTAGGTTAAAAAAAAAAAAAAGACCAAAAAACTGGCATTAGGTTGCAAGGTGGTCACATTTGAACTCCTTTGATGAATGGTAGGTATAGGGCTACCTTTGAATGTAGATAAAAGGTTAGAGGGGCAATGAGATATCTGGCTGAGTGCCAAAGAAGGGGGACACTTATTTCTCTGCTAGCAGTAGTGCATGAAAATAGGAAGCTATGTGAAGAATCTGCTACTTTGTTGTCTCCTTTTTTGCCATTCTCCCACTGATGCGGAGAGAGAGGGAGAGAGAGAGAAAGAGACAGAGACAGAGGTTTTTTTTTTCTTCTGTGGGCTGACATAGGCAGTCTCCCATGCCATCACCGGGTGTGAGGCATCTTGTAGGACAAGACTGATGACACAGGGAGGAGGGGTGGGCCCGTCCATTCTATTCAGAGCCACTCGTTACGGTGATCTGTCGATCGATTAGTGGAACAAGAGTGGGAGCGCTGTCTCCCCCAGCAAAGGCCGACGGATTGCCTACTGCCTCACACCGACATACACACGCACACACACTTATCCGCATGAGGTCAATAAGCTCAGATCATGAGCACCAGATCTAAAGCTGGGCTTAATTAACAGTGCAGATTTCCACTCTATAAACCTGAACTCTGATAAAAAAAAAAAAAGAAAAAAAAAAAGCTGCATTCCGACAGAGGGGGTAGAAAATAGTTACAGCTTGTCATAATGTCTTCTTGTTTATTGCCTAACTTCCAGTAATTCAGTGTCTTTTACATTGTGCATGTAGTTTAGCATTGCATTACACTATATTTAGTGTTGCATTGACACTGTGACTCACCTCTGTTTGTTGCCCCAGAGCTCAGAAACCGACAAAAAGTATTCTATTTTGAATTTTACATATTTGTATGAAGGCGAATAAAGATTTGAATGTGAATCCTGGATGTTTTATTTTGGCTTAATTTACAAAACCTTAACATTTTGAAAATTCTATTTCAAAGTCTTAATTTTTTCCCCCAGTCTCAGTACCATAACCATAATCCATTATCTATGCTGCTTATTTTGTGTAGGGTCATGGAGCCTATACCAGGGAATTTAGGGCAGATAAGCTGAGAGAGAGCGAGAGAGAGAGAGAGAGAGATAGAATAATTTATTAATTCCAAAGTGCCTTGCCAATTCATCGCAGGGCACGAGCACACACTCAAACTTTCCCTATATTACGGGCAACTCTAATTAGACTACATTTCATGACTCTGTAAGGAAACTCCAGTCCAAGGAGTACCCAGAGGATGGGGAGAATATACTCCATGCCCACAGACAAGAGGCAAAATTCGCACCCCAAACCTAGAAGTGTGAGGCAAGCGTGTTAGTTGTGCCATAGCATAACACAATTTCAAATTGTTGTCAAATATGTGGAATTGTCTGGAATTTACTTTGCGATCCCCAGACAATAGGAGAAATATTGTTGTAGCACTCGTGCTCTGTATGATTGCAATTAAAATGTTTAATTTAGTTTAACTGATGCTCCCAAATACAAATAACAAAATAATTTTCTTAGAATAAATACGATCTAAATGCGTGATATACTTAAAACATGTCAAAATATTCTCTGCCACTGTTTATAGCTGCTACTCTGGATTAGAACAAAAACAGCAAACTACTACAAGACCACCATGAATCTTTGGTCACAGGCATGCTGGTGGGAGGATGATGACTAGGGCAGTTTTATTTATAAACCTCAGGCACCAGACATCATGCCATGTGCTCCTGATGTGATCAGATATTAGTCAGGACGAACAGTGACTTCAAACACTTTAATCAGGGGGAGCAGGGGTCGTGTCCTGCCTCGATCTGTTTTTAAGCTCGGGCACTTGTCCAAAGGTCTTTTTTTTGCTTCTTCTTTTTTTTTCATTCTGTTGTTGTTGCTCTAGTTTGGATGCACTGCATTATAGATCCAGTGTGTGCCTTCCAGGGCTCATCTGGCTGGCATGGCTTGTTGTTTTGTGCTTCCCCAACCTGAAGCCTAGTTAACATCAAACGCAGGCTATAATATTAACGCTTAAAGGGAAGATCCTCTCTGAAACAAATTAAATATGATTTTATCTGATTTTTTTTTTTTACGTGCTCGGTGATCAAGTGCTTATTTTTTGTAGCCGTTATTTGAGAACATTAAACGATATGAAAATAGACCAAAGGAAATCATCGCAAATGAAATCTTGGACACTGAAGAAATAATTTCAAGGGCTACTATACATCTTGGTTAGGGTGGATTTTTGAAATGTGAAAAATAGACACATTAGAGACAATATTGTGTGCATTGCTGCCAGATCGAGTGCCATTTGTAAAATGTCATGTAATTGCCAGCTTTGGTTTTTTTTAGGTGTCAGTGGTTGTAGCCTACTATTATTTTTGGTTATATACAACAAAAAATTCAAATAAAATGGTGTACATGGTGCATGGGAAAAATGGTGCATGGGAATAATTGCATTCCGTAGAAAAGCCTCTCGTACTATTTCGCAACTATGTTCGGGAGATTTTCCCTGTATTTTAATTGCATGCGCAGTTGCCAGGCACATTTCTATGTTGTGGAGAATAGCCCAGAGGACGCCGCTGTTTTCAAATTGTCAAGTAGTCTCTCTGGTTTGGCAGAGGCCCAGCTCAAATGTGGCGTAGCACAGATCTGAGAACTCAGTACTGGCCGCTCTTTGGCTCTAGCGAGTAGCTGCATTGTGTTTACAGGACTGGCCTGAAACCCAAACGCTGATGAAGACGACGAATGGGATTTGGAAAAATGGGAGCTGGCAGGCATGGAAAATTGTTTTGCACATTAGTTGAGGGTTAGTTCGGCTTGTCAACTCACTGGAGTATCCCTATTATACATGTTTTCGAAATAGATTCCTTTCAGATCAACGGTATGATTCATCCACACAGTGTCTTGAAAGCTAAGGTTAAACAGTATAACGTTAGCACTGACCCCAATAGCCAAAACTGTTTGCCTCTTAATAAAGAACACGCTTAACCACCCTGAGCAAGAGTAAAGCAGTGTGGGTATAAATAATCCTGCTGAAAGATCCTCTAGCCTTGCAGACTAAGGTCAAGTGATGTGAATACCTGTTAACAGCCAACACTTTCCACTGGTGAAGGAATGAATGTCTTATCAGAAGGCCTCTGTCGGCAGTCCTACCATTGTCCCAATGAAAAGAGAGAGGGAGAGAGAGAGAGAGAGAGAGAGAGAGTGCAGTGATGGAGGAATTAAGAGCGTGACGCGCAGAGGTGTCAATGTGTCTTTCTCCTCTTTCTCCTGGATAAGATAACCCTTGGTGATGGAGCACTCCCAGCCTCAGCTGCTTTTGTTCTTTTGTGTCTTTGTATCCACTTATCTGAGAGCATTTATCCAAAGATCCTCCGAAGATCCTCGCTTCCCCCTTGCTTTTAAAGACCGATATGTCTTTGATTTCAGCAGGGTAAATAAATAGGTAAACGAGAGGCGTTCTGACTGAAATGTTAAGGGGAAATGTGTTGTTTTATTTTTGAGCAAAAGAATGCTTTTGTCTTGTGACGATCACCCAGGACAATTGCTTTATATTTGCCTGTCATGGTATAATAATAATAAAATGATAGCCTCTTAGGGAATTATTTAAGAGTTGGAAGGTGAAAACGAAAAAAGCCCAGACAACACCACTAAGACTTGTTGTAAAACTAATGTTGTAGCATAATAGGTCATTTTATCATTTGCCCAATTAATCATCATTTATTCATCTTTATTGTTGTGGTGGATCTGGGGGCTATCATGGGAACAGATGAGATGGGAATGCACTCTGGATGGGACATCTGTCCAGCACTATGCACACACAGTTATAAATTCATTTATGCCTAGAGCATGTTCAGTGTAACCATTCCAGATGTTGGCATGTTTTTGTGAGCTAGAGGGGAAACTTGATGATGAACACATACAAATTTACAGACAATAAGCCAAATGTAGGATTGAACTGAAGAACCTGGAGCTGTGTAGAGATGCCAGGCTGCATTATTGTGCCACCTCAGTGAACATGCAGAGCCATTGTCGGGAAAAAGCATGATTCAGCAGTGGGTTATTCCGTTGGTTAAAAATAGCACAATTATTGTAAAGGTCAATCTGTCTAAATTACAGTGTGAAACTTTGTGTGTGTGTGTGTGTGTGTGTGTGAGATATGCCCTGTTTACATTCGGATGCCACGATAGAAGCCGGCCTTACTGACTCATCCCGCTACAGCACCGTTCCCTTGATTCCAGCGAAGAGGCTGTTGCTTTTCATGTCACCCGTTCAACCACAGAGAATGATGTGTTTATGAAATCACAAAATAATGATGCAGATAAGCATGCAGACAGCAAACATTGATGAGGCCCTGAGGACGAGACCCAGTGTGTTTACTCTCCAAGCTTTAGATTCAATAGTATCATCTGGATCCTTCTGCAGTTACAGCCTTAAGAGAGACAGCTGACAGGACAAGGAGAGAATGATTTAAAATGTGTCTGCATACTCTGGGTGGTTTGGGGTTTCTTTGGTTTAAGGCCGTGTGATTTATAAGACCAGTGGCTGCCAGAGAGACTCCCAATCTTGCTAGAATGGGGCACAGACCTGAAGTAAAGTGTTGCATTGTACTGATCTGCAACCTGGGAGGACACACACCATTTAACCTTCATCGAACTTTCAAGATGTCCTTCCTGAGCATCATTTTCATTCTTCAAACGATCCCTTGGAAGGTAGGATGCTTGCCTAGAGGCACTGGGGATCGTTGCAGATCCTCTCTAAAAATAGGTCACCTATTGCGTAGAGCTCACGTCATTAGGCCTATTCAGATATGACGTCTGGTCCTACACATTCCACAACACTGAATCTTGCACATGCACTCTGTTGTATTCACCAATATTTAACTGCAACAGTGACACAATGTTTATGCTATAATAAAACAGGCAAGTAAAGACAAGACAATAAATAGGCCCATCTGCAGTGGGTGTGACACACACGTGGGCAGTGACCACACCGGCCCCCTCACATTCTTGTTGACACTTTGGAAACGCGTGTCTAGTAGAGACCTTTTCGTGCCAGCTATCAAGGAATCCATGGCATCATGAAAGAAAACACGCCGCAGGAGCCGTGCCCTAGACATACTGTTGTGGAAAGTGGTTTCCTTTTAAAAGCATCAATAATGTCAGTAAATGCTTATATTGAATGGTTCCCCAAAAGTGTTTAACCAAGGAAACTAAAGTGAGACTTGTTGATTGAAATATTGAGCAAAGTCTGGTAATCGCAGACAACTGGTAGTGTTCCAAAATGAAGCTAGGTGGCACAATGTGTGCACAGGGAGAAAGGACAAACGAGTCACCCTGACAGGCAATAATCCGATTAGTTTATTACATTTGTCTTGGGAAAGAAAATGTGATGTTGACATGCCTCCCATGATAATGTACATCACTCTATTCTTGACATGTCTATTGAGTCCTTTAAAGAATTCTGCACTTTTAAAAATGGTCCAGATTAAAAAGCTGAACACAGCTAAAGTCAGATTTTTTAAAGGATGATAGTAAAGATTGTATGGTAAATAAAAAAATACTATATGAAAATAATAATAATAATAATAATAATAAAAACTTGTCCTATATATTATAAACATTTGTTTGAAATATAAAAAAAATCAAGAAAAATTCAAGCCCATGCCCAACGATGGAAAATGTAACCCTTTATAGGGCGCTCACTGGAATGCTTTGAAATTAAAATTTTCAAATCTGCAAGACCTTTTTTATGTTGCAAATCAAAGTCAATGAAATTACCGTGTATGGTTTCTCACACATCTAAACAGTTAAATTCCCAGGTTTGATTTAACACTTTCTAAATTTATTTGAGTCCAACTGAACATATATAAACAAAGTTGGGTGTTTGCTGGGTAGTAATTTAAATATATAAAGATAACACATATATCTAAACATAAAAATGCATCAACTTTTCTTGATGTACTGATATTGGCACTTATAAGCTACCAAAATCACACATTAAAATGACATAAAGAAACATGAAAACACACATGAAACCTCTTGAAAAATGAACAAAGAACACTTATAAAAATCACGAAAACAAAAAACTTGAATAAGAATGATTTGAAAATGAATTAAATAAAACATTCAGCTCATGGGAAAAAAACATATGGAAAAAAAGAAAGAAATCCACATTCTCTACATGTAGAAAAAAAAAGGGGGAAATGATCGTGAGAAAATCACTTGTAAAAATTGTGAAAACGAGTCTATCATATGGGACAATTTCATTGAAATATAAATGACAAATGATGACAAGTGAAAGCTCATAACATGTCTAAAATCAATATTTGTGAACGGAAAACACACGTGAATCATGACTATTCACATTTTAGTTCATAATAAAGTAATTTGAAAAAAACATTCAAAAATTTGTGCCTGAAACGATCTCAGTAGCAATACATATGAGCTTTTCCTCCCTCATAAATGCACACAGACACTTATCAGGATAAATTGTGCCTCTTTTAGATAACTAATGCTGATATACAGAAAGGAGAGATATATAAAGAAGAAGGTATAGACTGATTCAGTGCATCAGCAGCTGAGCTCAGTGTTTGCTTATATCACACTGAACATACTGGTCGGACCGGTATACTAACAGCAAAAGTGTATGAACTGCGGACTGTCTTGTTAAATGTGTTTCCTGTAGCATGCGAATGGCACATCCTCTCCACAGGGTCACCACTGGGTGAAGAGCACGAAAAAGCTGCCCGCAGTGTTTGCTCTGGTGGAGCACACACACACGCACAGGCAGAATTAGCTTTAGATCCTCCACTGGGTTGAACTGGATTAGCTACTGCTTTGTATCAAAGAAATCGCTGATTTACACGAACACATAGCTAACCGGAAACCAATTTTGATGTCATAGTGAATAGATACAAGAGCACTTAGAACGTTCAAAGTAATAAACACACACAGGAATGTGTATCCAAAAAAAGCATTCTTTGCGCTGATTTCACTCTGTCCTGGTTAGATGTTCTTTGTTCCAAGACAAATAATCTTGAATTTGGATTAATGTAAGGTTCAAGTACCTTTTCCAATACTTATGTCAGTATTTAACATTAAGAGTTTTATCCTTTAAAATCCTCAATCACTACTTACGTCTGACCAAAGGGCTAAAGAGTAACACCTGCTGGATGCCACAAAGCTACAGCTCAGGTACAACAAACAAACAAAAGGTAGAGAATGAAGGAGAGGCCGGCTCCCGGAGATGAAAGACAACAGCAAGGAGGGCCTTTCTTCTTTTGATGAAAACAAGAATCAGACGATGAAGACCAAAGAGATCTGCTTGTCGTGGCTTCGTTCAAAAGCCACACCTGCTCTTTGCCACACCGAGACGAAACAACGCAGGTTGAGAGAGAGAGAAAAAAAGTTCAAAACTTCAAACAGACGGCTGGTTTCTGCTCATACCGACACACCCAGCTGTGAAAAAAAACCTTTTTTTTAATGCTTGTGTATAGTAGCGGTAGATATAAGGACAGGTTGTTATCAGTGCGCATCAAAACCTTGTTTAACATGTAGGCTAGGTAATAAGTCTGGGGCAGCTGACAGATCAGTGTAGCTTCAACCAAGCAGCGAATGTAGTCTGCTTATTTATACGCCAAATTTTTTATGAATATATCTTTCTTCTTGTGATTTTGTACTACTCATCATTCATCATTTGCACTCAGATATGGGTATATAGAATTTATTCCGTTCACCTGTTCATTATTTCTTTTTGCAAATTACATTCAGGCACTGAAAACATTATAGTAGTGGCTTATGTACACTGCCTGGCCAAAAAAAAGTCACCATTTCAGAAGAGTCAAATTACTGGCCAGCATTAAGCAAGGAAAAAAAAACATTAGAATTATTGGGTTAAGAACTGTATAACACATTATTAGAACTTGGAAGAATAACATCAAAGAAGGAATGTGGTTGGGGAAAAAAGGTAATGAATAACTGTATCTAGTAATGAATAAGTGAGATAACTTAAACAACTGGTGAAGTTGCATTGAAAGGAATCAACAAATTGCAGCAATGTTTAATAATGAAAGTAAGAGCATTTCCATACTACACACTGTGATGAGAACTCACAGGATTGAAACAGCTATGTGGTTATAAGAAGACCATTTGTTAGTGAGACTAATAAAAAAAAGGCTTCAGTTTGCTGTGGAGTATGAAAATTGGACTGTGGAACAATGGTAAAAGGTCGTTTCCGAATTGAGCCCATTCCAGAGTGATGGTGGCGTCGGGGTAAGAAGCATAATGGTCACGGCAGAAACCTCTGGAGGCAATAATTTGGGGTTGCTTCAGTTGGTCAGGTCTAGGTTCGGCAACGTTGTGTGGCAATAAAAAACAGTCAGCTGATGACCTGAATTTACTGAATGATCAGGTTTTCACATCTTCAGAGATTTTCCTCCCTGATGGCACAGGCATATTCAGGAAGGACAGCACACCGTGCATGGGGATCAGCAGGCAAAGACCCCAAGACCACTGACCCAGCCTCCAAACTCCCCAGATCCCAAGCCAATTGAGCACCCATGGGATTCACTGGACAAACAAATACGATCCATGAAGGCTCCACACCACAACCCACAGTATTCAAAAGATCCATCGTCAACATCCTGGTGCCAGACACGAAGAGCACACCCTCAGAGGTCTTGTGGAGTCATTCCCCATGGGGCCAGAGCTGACCAGGTGGCACAAGGGGAACCGATACAAGAGTGGGGATAGTGATTGTTGTTACGTTGTAATGTTATCTCGGATTGGTGTGTACAGTATAAAGAAAACTTGAAGATATACAGTCGTGGTGGTGTGGCGTGGCTATACCTTCACATCACAACGTGTTTCCTTTTATACTACAGCAATTTTTTTTTATTAATGCATTTTTTAAAAAAATAATTGCATTTAATGTTGTGGAACAAATTAGTCCCATGAAACAAATTAGTAACTTTGTGTATGTTATATTATATACATTATTATAGCTATAAAATCTTTTCCTCATGCGACTCTTTTTTCTCCCACCAAACTTAATACACACACACACACACACACACACACACACACACGCACGCACTCACACACACACACACACACACACACACACACACATACACACACACACACACACACACACACACACATACACACACACACACACACACACACACACACA
>JAQQZS010000007.1:22427325-22447096 GCA_030068045.1 Platyallabes tihoni | reverse complement strand
AATTTATACACACACACACACACACACACACACACACTCACTCTCTCACTCACACACACACACACACACACACACACACACACGCACACACACACGTACACGCACACACACACACACACACACGCACACACACACACACACACACACAAACAAAAAAACAACAATGACCATTTAATGTTAGCAAGAGGTTACAAAGTGTTAATAAAGTCCTATCTGTCCTGAAGACTCTTTCATGGAGGACTGTGACAAAAAATGTTTTTTTCAAATCTAATCTTGATTTTTTACACTTATTTATAATATGTTTATTAGGCTTATATTATGTGCAATGTCTGTCATACATGTCCCTGTGAATAAGCTGTTATTATCCTTCCATCCATTCATCCATCCATCTGCCTTTCATCTCTATCACTTATCCTGTGTAGGGTTGCAGAAGGCCCTGGAGCCAACCCCCAACCCTAGAAGTGTGAGGCGACAGTGCCAACCATTGAGCCACCGTGTCGCCAAGCTGTTATTATAGAAATCATAATTTAGTTGGGGCACTTTAATTGAAACTACTGTTAGTGTTGGGCCATTAGAAACTTAATCCACACCTTCACATTAGAAAATTCTATAGCAGAGTGAAGACAGTATGTTGGTTATGTTAACAACATAACCTCTATTTTTTTAAAAGATTACCAAAGACACCATCATTCCATGATTAATAAGGGTAGTGTGGATTTGCATACTCTTCCATGACATGCAACTGAGCCAAACTAAAACAAGTTAGGACACTTTGCGGAAGCTATGCCCATGATTACATTTAAAGCGCTAAGCCATGTTGGAGGCAGCATGTTCTTCCTGTGAGTAACCTGTGTGCTTTGATTCATGGAGCAGCACAAGGGAACTGTTGACAGGTTGGGTATGAATGGGAAAATTGGGACAACTTTTAGTGAATTATATTTAACTGGTCAAGACCTCTTCCCATTACGCATGCGCCTTCACTGGTCTCACTTAACAGGGTTTATTACGGAAGAAAATGGTTCGAGCTGATGGGAAGGCTATAGTAACACAACTTACCACTCTTTACAATGTGGTGTGCAGAAAAGCAACTCGGAATGCAAAAGGTGATGAGCCAGTAGATGAATAGGCTACAGCAATAGGAGACCACGAAAAGTTCCACTCCTATCAGCCAAGATGAAGAATATGAACTTACAGTGGGCATTGCTACACCAAAGGTTAGAGGCTGATTGTGAATCAGCAGTTGCTACTCAACCCAGCCTGTTGGACAATCATGCCATAGTTAAAGTCACTGAGATCACAGTTGATTACAGTGAACTTTATCTGAAGCTCTTAACCTGTAAAATCTAGATGATTTTATGAATTGTGCAGCAGCCACATGATTGGCTGATTGGATAATTACATGAATGTACAGGTGTTCCTGATCAAATGGAAGTTGAATGTATATCTGTGTTCTTGCTCTTGTTTCATGTTGTAGACTTTAGAGAACACATGCTTACAGTGGCGGGATGACCACATCAAGAGGAGCTTACTTCAATATTCAACAGAACTATAAAGGAAGCTGAGATCAGTAGGCAACAAGAGACTATAGATCAATAAGAGTTTAGTGCAAAAGGCCAGGTGATGGTAGTTCAGTAATACTATGACTTATAATAAAGGGATATATGACAAGACCTGCTGAAGTATCGTTCTCTATAAAATAAGCATAGGTTTACTGAATTTAGTTCCACTAAATTTCGATAAAATAGTTTTTAGATCTGAGACACAATTTTATTTCGCTTTGGCATACCAAAAATTACTAGGGCCAAGATTACTAGATTTGGGTCAGATACTGGAGAAGATCAGTGGGAAAGCACAGATCAGAGATTGGCGATAAGAGGACAAACTCTGACTGGTTCCTCAAAGTTCATACGTCTCCCAGGAATATGATACTATCTGCACGGCCGAGTGTCCTTTGTCACTAAATGACGTGGGACCAGATGCATGAAACCATGTGACTGCCACAAAAGCCTGTTGAACAGCACATATTTAAATATTGAAGTGCTGGTGATTACTTCTATGTTGTCCAGACATCTACACGCACTTGCTCATGTGGCCTGCTAGAATTGTTTGTACCCAGCAGGAGTGGAGAGGGCTTTGAAGGGAGGGGTCTTTTTGCTCACTTTAGTGGTGTGCTCTCTGAAGGGGTTTTGCTTGTCTTCAGGGAGGGAAATTAATTTGTAGTATAAATGGGCTAAAAGGGCTCATGCACACACACTTCGAAACTGTATGTTCCTGGCACTTGGAATATCACAGGACTAGCCAAGTGCAGCAATGACCCCCAGACAACCAGAACCCAAATGGTCAACCTGTTAGGAAAGCTCAAATCCAGGAGCCGATCTGATCTAGCAAAGGGCCAGGGCATGATACCTGCCCAGTCGCCTTTTGTCTATCTTCTCTGCCTCACACACACTCAACTCTCTCAACCCAGAGCAGGCAAAAAAGAACCACATTCAGGTTATGTGTCTCAAAATTTCTCACTGCCTCCATTCTGGTAGAGAGCTTTGATTCCTCTTTCCTTCCCTAGCCTCTCTTGTATAGTTTTTTCTTTTTGTTCTGCCTCAACCATGTCAGCCATTGATGTCCCACCCAAACTTTTTTTTGCCCCCCCCCCCCCCACACCCCCCCACCCTTTTGATTCCTTTTTGATCCATGGCTACCTGCATGGGGCTGGCTAAAAAGAGGGGACAGAGAGAGGGAGAGGGAGGGGACATGGCGTTGACACATAAAACCTGCGTTTCTCAGTTTTCAAATGTCTCATTGAGACTCTCGCAGGCTTTGATATTTTAAGTAGGTATCACAACAAAGGGGCAACAAATGGCTGGAAAGGTAATGCAGAATATTAAAGCGGCTAATGGCCCTGGCCCTCTAGAGTGGAGTTGGGCCGAAAGGAAAGCCCTGTCCCACGAGTCCTATTCCATTTCCAAGGGGCGGACCCAACTGCCTGGCTGCTTGCTGCCACTGCCCTCTGCATGACAATCACTTGGACATTTTGGCTTTTTTCCACAAGGGCACAAGTCACCTAACTGCACCACGGTGGCGTTTGCAATCGGTTCAATGCAGTGCAATGCATCCGACATGTCATCCTATTCACTGCAAAGCCTTGCTGCATAGGGCCTTTGATTTATCAGGCTGTAAGATGGAAAAAAGAGAATGAATAGTCTTTTAATTTGAAACTTGCCCCCTAGGTGTGGTGTCAGTATTTGCTTTTGTTTGATGTGAATCTTTTTTTTTTCCTGAGCTATGTTTTAATTCAGGATATCAAATTACACTATCTATCATCTCCAGTGGCATGGCTTGCTTGTTCTATCTCCATGTCTACATCAACTGTTGGTGTATTATAAACTTTCAATTCTGATCATCACATTTGTTATGAAAAGCAGAACCACTGAAATATAACTAGCTTTAATCTTAAGTACAATAATGGAACATGCAGTTTATCTCAGTAACTTGATCATAGTTGTATGACACTGATGGATATGACAACTTTAGCAGAACAACATTCACTTCAGATGAATACAAATAAACAAGCAGTTTATACATGCATCTGCAAACCTGTGTAGTAAAATTGTTGTTGTTTTTGTGGTAATACACTCCTGGGTAGTCTGTAGCTGTTGGCTGATATCCAGCTCATTAGTCTTTATTTTGCACATACCACAAGTGAAAAGGTCTGTGAGCCAAATTGGACCTTTAAAGGTCTGGATAGTCTTTTGTACTCTTAACTTTACAGTACTATCATGCTCATGATCTAAAAATTGCTTGCTTCTAAAGACTGTAATAACCTCAGGGCTGCCACTGCTGCTGAAGGCATCTGCATGCACTCTTCCTCCAGGGTTCTTTGGAATGGATCTATGTGGAAATCCTTGGTTGCAGGGTTCTGAATAAAATATTGAACAGTTTCACCAGAGCAGCAAAAGCAAACAACCTTTTAGCATGGTACATGGAACGTTTTTTTTTGTCTTCCTAAATGTGTGGAAGTTCCCATTTTACAAAGGTGAAGACGCGGCCCCATAGTCAGCATGATATGGGAATAGAGTCTTCAAACAGGATGTCCCAGACTTTATTGGGGCATGCTAAGCATTACAGCATCGGACTTCCTCACTAGGAGTTTGAGAAAGGGATTAGTAGCATATGGCTCATTGAACAGAGCTCTGCTTTTCATTAACTGGCCCACCACCCAGCAGCATCTTGCCTGGCAACTAATTTCTGTCTCAGAAAAGCATTCCTGATTTGTGTGTGTGGTGTGTATGCACAAGCATGTGCGTCCTGTTGTGTAGTGGGGGAGGTGTCCAAAATGGCACTGACAAAAGGGGAAAAAATCTGGTTTTGGTTTGCATTTTCATTCTTTTTCCAAAAGCAAAAGTGTGACTGCCAACAAGACGGTCCCAGCATTGATGTATGGGGATATTAAATACAACACTGCTGCCATTGTCACAGGACATACTGTATCATACAGAAAGTGATGCCATGTATATTTTCAAAACTTTTGGAAGGACCAAGCATGTGGAAATGTCCAAAACAAGCCAACAAGGGTCTGGTGTGGCCTTTCAGGGACAAGACTGAAAGGTGTCCAAAGCTGTAAGCAAACTTTATTGAAAACTGAAGTGACTTGGTACACAGGTAAGACAGGCAAAGTCCTGAGAGTAAGTGTCAGTCACATGTTCTACAAAAGCTCTTTCATATATTCTTTTTTGGGGTAAACTAGCAACACTTAGCCCCATCACCTTTACTGATGTTGACAATGACTCCATGCCTTTTCTAAGTCTCATATCGTAAGTGAAAGCTCTAAGCAAAACATCGCCTTCTCCTGAAGTTCTGGGAACCTTGATGCTGGAGCATGACCACGCTGACACATTTAATTGGCGGCAAATTCAGGAACCTCCCTGCAAAAGATCAGTGAGTTACGAAGTGTTTTTGGGGGACAAAGTATCTGGGGAGGGCTAGCGACGGAAAACATTAGCATTGCTGTGGTTTCCAGCACTTATGCTTAAATATCATCGGCAGGCTTCCACAGATGCATATAAAACTCTTACTGCTGCGTCGTCTTTTTCAGTAAATGCAACAAGTTTTTTTTTTTTTTTTCAAACGTTGACATTCTTAAGACAGGACGCATGCTCAAACATAATGCACTCACATTTTTAAAAAATATTTGAATTTATTAAGTCAAACATTTATAATTAGTACTTTAACACATCTTTCTTCCTTTTTTCTGTTAGCGTGTGCTGAAAATGAACATACTAGACAGGTATTCTAGGATTACCACGCAGCATGTCAGAAGTATCACAGGACTTCGAATTCCCTTTCCCCCTCCCCTCCCCCCCCTCCCCTCCACTGTCATTATTCACGGCCAGTCTAACCACATCCCCCAGTTCGCTGCTGGTCCAAGTGCCCTACCAGTTCCCAGGAAAAACCACAACCAAAGATATAGGCATGATGACACTTGTTCGGTTTACCTATTTTTATTGTCGGGTGTAGCTAAGTACAGTGTAATATGACAAAAGTGGTTACGGAATTAAGACTTTTATTTCAGTGTGATCTCCATGTGTGAATTACAAAGCTGTTTCAGTGTCTTTGAATTTTAGTTTTATCCACTCTACAACCTTATACTTTTCCTAATTAATTTGAAAAAGTGAGTTCCTTATTCATGCTATTATATCACATGATTTTAGAGGAGGTCAAGTTGAAAGGCTTTGAGAGCATCACAAGTGAAGGAAACAATAATAGACCAAAATCCAAAAAAACAGGAGTTTTTTTTCTTTTAGCTTTTGTCACTGAATGGGGTGGGAGAACTGGGACGGCTGGAGGTCTTTTTTTTTCAATTAAGTCAAAGACCACGGCATACTTTTCATCAATGAATTAATGCAACAACATTAGCTATTCTTTTGGTTTTGACAAGTGGCTACGTCTCCTACAAGAGTTCTAGGTCAAGTCTTTGTTAAAATGTGAATTCAATGTTAATCCTAATCCCCTCTTCAAAGCCAACATTCAAGCCAGTGTTGAGGCAAAGCTCTCGGCTCTCGGCTCTCAGCTCCCGGCTCAGGCTGCAGCCACATGGAAATGCACATTCAGGTCTGCAACAAGTGATACATTTTTCACTAGGTTCAAATTTCCAGATTAAGCGACATAATTTTGTTCATGTTTAAACTCAATTCTTTGCTTTTTTCCCTCCGTTTGTTCATCTCCTTCATTATCAAATCATGACCCCAATCAGTGAGAAAAATTAGAACTGTGTGATTGCAAACCAAACCATACAATGCTAGTCACATTTGAATCTTACAGAAATGCCAAGATGTTCATCCTAGCATAGAAGAAAACACCTCCTATGTAAACATACCCCTAATTTAACCCACAGTCAAACATTATCCTTGTATGTGTATGTGCATTTCTCATAACCTGGACTTCATTAGCAGAGACTAGCCCTACTCCAGCAACATGTCCAACTATTTCTTTTTAACCCAAGCTTCAGAGCATGTGGTGAATGATTATTAGTGTCATCTGCTGGAGTCAGGCCAGCACACCAAGACGAGGTCAATGAATAGACCAGTACAGTCTCACGATTCATTTCTCCAGTGCTTGAGACCTGCTATTAATCAAACATCAGCTCATCCGTGATGACTGAACGCGAATCCCATTGCATTCTCACTATTATGGCTATATTGTGTTTGCTTTAAATCACTTCATGATACTTAGAGACACAGAGCAAACATTCATCTTACTTTTGATTCCGAGAAACTAGACAAAACTGCGATTTATTGCTAATACGCCAACAGAGTTTGGAAACACGTGATTAGGAGCCAAAAGTGTTCATCCTTTAGGCAAGCATTGGGTTAAACGTTGGACACTTTGGACAATTAAATGATTAAAGCGCCTTGTTTAAGCCGCCCTGAGCCTCATCCTCACTCCTTTGGCATGGGTGGGGTACTATGACCACAATCTTCCACCTCATTTGTGTCATCAGCTTTAGCCTTGTCATCAGAGCGAACACTACAACCACAGACTTGTGACTCAAACACAGGTCCTGGAGCAAATAACATTAACTTCACTACTGGGTTTAGGGTCTGACACAATGCTACCACTTAACACTTTAATGTATATAAAGGTACATTTACAGTACAGCATTATACTGAAGCATGTGTGGAAACGCCACCTAATCCAAAGCAGTGTCAAATGGTGGGAAACATTATAGGTGGCATGTGAAAATGCAAAATAAAAAATGAGTTTTTTAATGAGGTGTATACAGAATTTTTTGCATTTTTTCTGCAGCAAAGAACAGGTTCATCCTTCATAAAATTTTTATAATCACTAATAAAAAATAATGTAATGAAAACAAATGTTGGTCGTGAGCTTAGTCCTTCTCTGCATATCCTCCACCTAAGGCGACACACTTCTCCAAACGATGGATGAGCTGGTGGAGAACGTCTTTGAACAAGCCTTCTTTTTGGCTCTTAGGGAAACGTTCCACCGTGGTAATCACCTCGTTGTCATCAAACACTTGCCACAAAGTGGTTTCTTCAGTGATGGAAGAGGAGGAAGTCATTGCGTATGAGGTTGGAGGAGTAGGGGGGATGAAGCAGAATTTCATACCTAAAGTCGAATGGGCTAGCTCATTGTCATGAAGAAGGCACACTTAAAATTTTTTAACCGTGTGCGCCATTTTGGTTTTGACCTTCTAGCGGCATCATACGGAAATATACCAAGTTTTTTATACAAGAAGAAATGTTCTTGAACGTACTCATTTCCAGAAACATAATTTGGGCAAATATTTTAAATTTTCGCATATGATAATACAAAATTTTATGACCGCCCCTCGTATTGTCTATACCGCATATCCTGTGTTGGGTCAGTTGGTGGTGGTGGTGGTGTGGGGTATCGGAAACGAAGCCAGACAACTCAGGGCAGAAAGCAGGAAACCTTGGACGGGGTGCCAATTCACTACAGGGTTACCCAAGTACCCAGAGAAAACCCATCACGCACGGGGAGAACTTCCAAACTGCACACACACACACACACACACACACACACACACGCACGCAGAGGTCAGATTAAAACCCCCGTCCCCTAGAGGTGTGAGGCGACAGTGCTAATCACTAAGCCACCGTGCTGCCCCATATATATGTTTCAGTCTTGAATAAATTTCACGCCACATATGAAACAGGCATGCTTAAGTGTGTGTGGTATAAAATGAAGTGAAACCAACTGCCACATAACACAACACTGAGTTCAACATGATCCACTCATCGGCAGCACATCAAACAGGAACCATTAACATAGCTGGGCCATGTTGGGTTTAACACCCCTGAAAGACATCAGTAAATGGCATCACGGTGATAAGTGCCTCCAGGACAGGCTTCCGTCAGCAGGACAATTTGCCCTACACAAGTTAACTGTTTCTCCCACACACTCTTGCAAACCTCCATGTTCCGGCCACACAGGAGACTCTAGGCCACTACAAGATGACTAATATGTAAGAAGCATGTTTTTTGACCCATGAAGTTTATAATGTTGTGAGTTGATCCTGGGGGTTATCAACTATTGTGGGCTCTGTCATCACACCTGCTGGAAGGCTTACTAGTGTCAACACAGCAAGTGGGCCATATTTGTATATACAAATATAAACATTTTGGCAAGTACAATCAAGTTCAAAATGTGAACTGATCTATGCTTAGGGTGTCTTGTATGTACAAATACATATGAATGTATATTAGGTATGTTTCCAATTATACAAAGCTACGTAATTTTTTTATGATGGCAGCTTTCTGGTTGTTATTCAAAACATTTAATCATTTATGTTAATGCATTAATACATTATCATTTCTATGGCAACAGCTCATAACGGTTGTCTGTTTTTATTGTACAAAAATAATCTTAGCATAATCATTGGAATGGTGAACATTTCCGTAAGTAGGAGTTTATTTAACAATTATGGAAGGAGACTCAGGTGTCTGAACATCTTGACAAGTTTTCTGTTGTGGAACAAATGAAGTTGCAAAACTTTTTCCTGTTAATTAATAAAAAGTTTTCTTGTTATTTAATAATAAAATACCAACCATTGGCATATCACACCAACTAATGACAGCTTTGGTGACTTTCTCACCCTATCATTGTTTAATCTTCATATACATGATAAAGTGTATCAAGGTAGAAATATACAAATTCTTTGTAAATCCTATATGCGTTGTACACAAATGGATTCTAATATTTAAAAATCTATTGCTCTATGCAAATTTCAGTTATTGCAATAAACGTTGAGGGAATGACACATGCCCCAAGAGAAATGATAAATATACAGTATATATTGTATATACAGTACGTACCCAATGAAAGAATGCACTTATAAACATATGTCTACACAAATGTATTTCTTATGCTATCCCATACAAAAAAATAACTTCTACATGGGGTCAAAGGATTTGAGTTTTGGTTAAAACAATCATGAAAACTTGGACAAAGTCAAGTCAAAGTGGTCCAGTATGTGTTAATATGAAAGGGTATGAGCCACATCATGCCCAAAGATGAACCCATAATAAATATCTAATATTACATTTCAATTTAGTATTATAATTAAAGTAATATACATCATGTGAATAAAACGAAATCCACTAAACATAATGAATTCTCCCCCATAATGTTGCATCAGCCGGCTGTGTTACACCTGTACGGGGAAACCACAGCGTCACTTCATTGTCCATTCCGGTGCACTGAGCAATTCATTTACTGCTAGCATGGAGGGTGTGTGCATGTGTGAGCATGTTCAGAGAGGCGCAGAAAAGACAAAGGGGATCTCACAGTAAAAGCCCAGAGAGGGTCCGTATAAATGTCACCGTGATGTTTTCAAAAGGAGTCAGGGGAACAATACAGCTTGCAGCAAACACTCCTCAGCCATCCATCTTTTACACTATCAACATGTACCTTTCAAATGCAGTGGCCCCTGCTGGGATCTCCATCCCCTGCGTCAATGCCCTTATATTAAAGGGAAATTAGGTGACATTGAGTTTCAAATGAGTCACTGACAGCTGCTTCGTCACTGTCAGGAGAGCAGTGACAGCGTGGCCCTCCTCCAGCGCCCATCACCCAGAGCTCTGCTAAAAAGAGGAGTGCTGAGATGGAATCGTATGAAAAATTCACTGAATGATAAATGAAGTGACTATATACCACTATAACAATCTCATTTTAAGAAGGAATTATCCTAATGACATACAGTGCAAATTATTAATAAATAGGTTTCTTATTGGTTGGAAATATACAATTCAAAATTTTGTTTGAACCAATGTACTCAGTACAGCTGTTAGAACATTTGCTGGTATTGACTGCTCTTGCTGCCCTGTAGCCACTTTTCATTCCTTAGCACCAACTCCCCTGTGCACCCTGAGCATTCAGTGTGTCAGCCATTGATGGCTTATACAGTTACAGGCCACCACAATCATTTTACTGTTGGAAGGTGCAGAGCACTCCACTGTCCTCCCAAAAGGTATTTGAGACCTGCAGGAAAGAATCAAAGGGCTGCACAGGTATAAGAAAGCCCTATCTGGTTTCACGAAGTGTGGGAGAGAGAGGAAGAGAGAGAGAGAGAGAGAGAGAGAGAGAGAGAGGTGGGTTAACTTGTTGAAGTGCTGCTGGCCGACGAAGACAGATCACACACTGTTCTGCCATCAAGATTTATAAAATGTGTGTGTCATGTGTGAGATGATCTCGAGGTCTCTGAAATCTGTTAAAGGTGTTGTATCTGAATCGGTTCAAAGCAAATAAAAAGTGTCCTTTGGCGACCACAGAGAAATTGGGCGTGACCTTACCACAGATGGTAAATGAGTCCAGTGCGTTTGACATCATAGTCTACAAAGTGGAAAAGGGGCAATGAGGCAGTGAGGCCAAAGTGTAGGATTCTCTATAACATTAACACCTTTCTGCTAAAATGAGCATGTTAATGGTGCTGATATGGTGATGAGTATTCTTTGGCAGTGCAATAATGTCAATAGTGGAAAATATTTTAAAATGTTAAAAGCTTACAATATACTAACTATGTTGCCTCTATGTTCCTTTGCACAGAAGGTAATATATTTTTAGATAGATAGATAGATAGATAGATAGATAGATAGATAGATAGATAGATCGGGCACATAAAGGTTGTGTGTACATGGTACTGTACAGCCAAAAAGGGTTAACATTTCTCCTGGCTCAACCTGGACTAATGAGGCCAGTCTACGGGAATAGAGTGCTTGGCCAATTTGTTTGCAGTGCGTTCCAACTGTACTCTATTTTTCCCCTCTCACGCGCTGACAGGCAGGTGAGATCAAAGCACCCGCCGAACAAAAGGGCCTCAGCACCGATTTGTCGTGCGGACGAGAGGCAGGGGAGTCTGGGAAAGTGGGAGCAGCTTGAGGCCTGGCCCTCACATCACCAAAAGCAAAAAATCATACCATGATTAAAGGTAAAACAGAAAGGTTTCAGAGGTTTGCTTCGGATTATTGGTGCCTCCTTTTCTGCTGGAGCAAGAAATAGTGACTGTTGACCTTTGGTATGAGGTCAAAAGGGGTGCCTTTGTGTACAAGCTTTTGGAGAATTTGGAGGGCAATTAGGAAGGGCTCCGAAGACCTAACTTTTCCTAGGACTTTCTTGAAGGTAGATTTTAAAAAATAATAAAATAAAAATAAAAATAAAAATAAAATAATTTTATATATATATATATATATATATATATATAAAATTTACTATTTACTATACCCCCACGCACACATTTATGTTTTATGTATTTATTAAAAGAGACACATCAAAGCATCTGTTAAGTGCCATAGATTTAAAATGATGTTATATATAAATACATTATATACATTGAAATTTTATCACATTTGACAGATGCTTTGAAGTGTCTCCTTTAATGAATACATCTATATAACACACACACTCACGCATACACACCCACACACACCCACGTGCGTGCGCACACACAAAGTTTTAGTGTTAAAAACATTTTGTACTTTTTGTGATTTTCTGATAGATAGATAGATAGATAGATAGATAGATAGATCTTAACTTAGATTTTAGACTTTAACTTTTCTGTTCTTAGTTACACAGGTACACATGGAACATGTAGAAAGGGGTGATTTTAAATGGTTTAAGATACATAAATAGACCTTGACTGGTGTCATGATTAAAGAATTAAATATATAAAATCACACAAACATAAAACATGCATCTTTCTACATAAATGATGCATGCTAAATGTGCATCAGTGACATCGAAACATTCATTTTTGTCTTCATAAAAGCACACAGGCACACAGTGCATATTACATACATATCTTGTATAGATAAAAGGTCTATGTTTATTTTCACAGCATTTATTTTACAATTTAATTATTCCACATTTTATATATAAGCTTGGAAACAAACGCAGTGAAGCTAAAACAAATCATTGAAGAAGCAAATCCGCAATTACCCCCCGTTTAAGCAAGCCAGATAAACTGGAGATTGAGTTTGTGAAGACCTTCTAATTGGGAGGAAGTGCGCAATTAACGTTATCGCATCTCTTGTCCTCTTCAGTGACAATTCAGGGACTGAATACGCATTCAGACAGCAGCGTAGGCCCATAGCAGTTTTTTTTTTTTACCCCCTGTTATGTTTACTTAAACCACCTTAGAAGAGCAGCTCTAAGGATTTGATTTGCTTATAGAATCAAACTTAATGGTGTACATGAAAAAAGCCCTCTCTCTGCAGTGCCCGCGCAAAATCAGACAGCTCCTGATTATTACTGCGAGACTTGGTGGGCGGCTGTGGGCTCGTAATTAAAATGCTTCTAGAAAGAAACAGGCCGACCACATCTAAAGTCCCGCCTTCTGTCAGGATTAGACCACATCACAGCAGAGTCTCTCTGTCACACACACACACACACACACACACGATCATGTACCCTGGTGGGTCGATACCCGGCTGTGTGTGTGTGTGTGTGTGTCTATACGATCTCAATAACAACTAGCGGTTTTATTAAAAAAAAAAAAAAAAAAACTCATGTGTCCAAACAGTGATGTATGGACGGGGAAAGACCAATTAAGTGAGTACTCCCTGGAGGTTTTAAAGCATGCATGTTCTCTATAGCAAACGCCGGTGTTACGCCAAAGGGCAAGCACATTTGTAGATGATGGTGCTAATTACGAGAATGGTAACCATAATGTGACCAAGATGGAAGCAATTTAGGCAGAGCCATTTGTGCGTCGCGCTTCCACCCACTTCTCCAGCTTCAGCCTTCAGTGCTGCTAACAGCTGAAGGAGTTTTGGGTCATGCATTCGAATATGATTGGAATGTAGCCAGTTAGAAATATATACACATACATCAAATAATTTCTCAAAGCTATAAAATAAAAAGGTGCGTTCTTCATCAGTTGGTGGGACTAGACAGCAAGTCTGGACTATACGCTGCCGGATGTTCTTTCCTCACATGGCAAGGATACCCGTCTGCTCTTTGCTCTGATCCTCTCTGGACTGTCATGAAGGACAAAAAAGGTCTCGATCGGTCGATTCTCTCCAGTAAAAGCATCCTCAACCCCCCTTCCCGCCTGGGCCTTTTATGTGTAAGAATATCCGACACGATGCTCAATGGAGGAATGCAATTTTTTTAGAGTGTCATGGCAAAAGGAGATCGAGTCGGACATCGTGACCACAACATGTTAGACATGACAGAAAGACTGAGCCGTTATTTCTGCGTGGGAGTGAGCTGCGCAATACATCGTCGCTCACACAGTTATTTTTATTTAAAGAAATCTGAAAAATTTGTTAGTAAAGGATTATGTCTAAATGCGTTTGAAACCATACACATGCATATAATATAAAACTAGACTGATACATAATAAACCATAATAAAACATTGTTTTTACACCTCAATTGTTTAAAACTGGTATTTTTTATTTTCCCAGATTCGTGTGGCTAATTTCTCATGCATCTGTTTCAAATATGAAGTCCTGGAAGCCACATGTATACATGTGTGCATGGTCACATTACTGTTCAGTCGAGCTAAGAGTGGTGAAATTGATTTTTGATAGTGGTTGCCGCCCGAGGATGATGCGTATGATGCGCATGACCACAACGCATGATTTTCGGATGCAGCTATGATTTTTGGCTTCTTCTAAAAGACAAAATCGGCTCACTGTGATGCGTGTGTTTTTCCACTCTTTTTTGCACTGTGTGTAATGCTGTGTAACTTTATCCTTTACTCTGCAAACCCTCTCGGTTCACACAAGACTGATACCTTTGCCTCCCCTTTCCCTTCGTATCAGTTGGTCGGGCCTGGGGCTATTGTTGCGGTGAGTTCGCTTTATTTCTGTGCGCGCGCACGCACACACACACACACACACATACACACACCAGTGGAAATCTCACGATAGGTCTCCCTGTGAAATCCACTGGCTCTTTTTTTCTCCTCCTCCTCCTTGTCGACAAGATTAGCTCCAGCAGCCTGCTTGGAGAGAGAGAGAGAGAGAGAGAGAGAGAATAGAAAGGACCTATGACCACCGCGGAGAGGAGCCCACGCTGCTGTCACCACGCCGGCTCTAATAAATGGCCACGGCCATTCCAAGACCAGATTACGGCAGATTAAAGAGGGCACAGTGGCACGCGTAAACTTTTCGCGTGTTTCCGCGGAGCGGCTAGCTGCGCTACGGGCGTCGCGACGCGCTGACGAATCATGATGCAGCATCTTTGATGGGACGCCGAGTCGAGACTGTCTGCGATCCAGCGAGGTTTTGCCAGTGTCCTACCATGTCACAATGCTTATAATTCAGCTCGTGGTGTTGCTCAGCGTGTTGTTCTTCAGCGGCGCGCGGGGCTCGGCGGGCTCGAGGGCACAGCCGTGCGCCGGGGCGCAACCGTGTGACCCGCGACACCGGCGCGACGCCGGAGGTCGCGGTGGCGTTTACGAGCACCTCGGAGGCGCGCCGCGGCGCAGGAAACTCTACTGCGCTACTAAATATCACCTACAGATACATCCAAACGGAAAAATAGACGGATCTCTAGAAGAGGACAATCCTCTGAGTAAGTACACAGCGTTTAATGTATTTTTGGCAAATTTAAGAATTTAAAACATGCTTTCCCATTGCTTATGCGAAATGTACAATGACAGTTTTGAAGTCTCATATCAGCTCGAAAACTTACATTCATTAATAGTTCCCAGACTTTAAACACGGGGTATATTTATAAATATATAAATATATTTCTTTATGATTACTAAATGTTGAAGATGCGAAGAACGCTAAATTAAATTTGTCGCAACATAGTCATACTGATATTCAGTCGAGGATCTATCTATCAATTTATTTAGTTGTTTAAATATTTAATTTACTAAATTCCCCGAGCATTTCGGTATAATGTTAATGACACTTTGTCATATTAATTTATTTGTTCCTAATGATCAGTGTTTCTTTTGGTTATCCCTACGGTCATTTGTCAGACGCTGGTCTCTCAATTAGTCGAGCGCAAACACGGCATGGACGCGCATTTCCATATGAAAATGGGATTTAGCAGACAGTTTCACATAATGACAGAGAACGGATGTGTTTATCCAGTAAATGGGATGATTATTCAGTGGGCCTGGAATGAAGAGCAGCCATTAATCACTGAATAAACATGCACTTAAAGCGGCGCTCCGTGTCGGGCTATCTAATCTGTCAGCGTGTTTGTCACTGGATTGGTTTTGTCGGGAGTTGCTCTGTGGGTTGTAACTCAATCAGCGCGACTAGCAAGCACAAAACATAAACAGATACGTCTGTGATCATGGTAAAACACGCAAAGCTTTTAATTGAGAAAGCGAAAAAAAGGAAAAGAGGATTAAATTGTATGGGAAAAGTGCGCATGGTTTGAGGGCTGTCTAAGGGACATGAAAATCAAAATCACATTTTGTTTCCTCTTTTTGGTAACACACTGCATAATTTTCAGGCTCATAATTAACAAATCATTTGAAGTACTCATAATATAACGAGTCATTAAGTTCCAACAGTCCCTTAAGTCAGAGAGTGGGAGAGAGAGAGAGAGAGAGAGAGAGAGATTTGCACTTTACTCTCAGGAGTCGCCGACATAAAAATTCGGTATCCAATTTCAATAAATTTTTCATCAGTATTAACAGAGGGTAAATTACAAACGACTAATTCAACACGTTAAGTGGGCAAATTTGAAAAGCATTTTTTAATAGACATTTTGTGTAAATACTTTTTTTCCCTTTTTTCCAGGCATTTTAGAGATCACTGCGGTGGATGTCGGAGTGGTAGCCATCAAGGGCCTGTTTTCTGGAAGATATTTAGCCATGAATGAGAAAGGTCGTCTATATGCCTCGGTAAGGGTTACATCACCCGGGAAAAAAAGATATAGATCTTGAGATGCAAAGCTACTCATAGGCTCAGATGACACATAAGCAATTTGATTCCATCGCCACATGGTGGTGTTTTCATGGATAACCAGCATGCCCACATGTTACCCTATAAAGGTGAACGTAACATATTTTTAAAGCTTTAAAATAGAAGGGAATGAGATTGACATATGCAGTTTGTGCAGGTTATTTAGAATGTGAGAAGTGATTCTGAGTTCTGGTCTCTGATCTCTCAATTTCTCATTTTTTAAAGAGATTATAAGACAGGTTTTGTAATTTAATGGCAAACATATTATCATTTAGACAATAAAAGTCATTCATCACTTAATTAATGTTAAAAAAATTAACATTTGCTTTGATTAAATCCATTATATGGCTGATATTCATTCCATGAAATGAATGAAAAGAATGTCCATATACTGAAAATGTTTTATCTCACAAATTAGTGATCAGACATTCACTCTATGATCTTTCCAAAAGTCTAATAGATGCTTATTCCATGCCCTTTCAGGAAGTCTTTAACAAGGAGTGTGAATTTCTGGAGCGCATTCACGAGTTAGGCTACAATACCTATGCTTCACGGCACCACTCGACGACTCAGCACTCAGTATCCAGTGGACAGGGCAACAAGCATCGAGCCTTTGTCAAGAAGCAGTGGTACGTGTCTATTAATGGAAAAGGTCGGCCCAGGAGGGGCTTTAAGACGAAGAGCACAGACAAAGCTTCCCTCTTCCTGCCCCGTGTTTTGGGCAACAAGGACCATGAGATGGTCTCACGTCTCCTAGAGAGCAGACAAGATGAGACAAGGTATCAAAGATCCCACACAGGTCGTGCTGAACGAAGGAGTCGGAGACACAAGGAACCCAAACGCCATGGCAGAAGGGGTAATCGAGGCAAATCTGGCCACAAGAAAGAGACTTCAGATAGACAACTGGAATAGACAATTTCAAAGAAGACCTTTCATGGCGATATGCTATCATTTTAGATATAAAGATCTTTTCCTTATATTAAGAGAAGCATTTTCTCCTTTATATATTATTCCTTCAAAGTCTTGCATTTGATATGTAAGGACACTCCAAATGCATTTATATGACCAAAACTGAATACTGCTGGATATTTTCAGACATGTGTATCTGGAAAATATGTATTGTAGAAAGATGTATAGTCACTTTCAACATTTTCCCCCATTCTTAAGCAAATAATATTTAAAAAGATAAAAGTAGGGAATTTGGATAAAAGTGCCGAAGATGTGTTATATTGTTGGACTAAAAGACTTTAGAGATAAGGTGTCCAGAAAAGCACTTTTTATCACATTAACTTGTATAGTAGGAGACAAAGGTACATGCTAAACAGAGGGATTTTTACAAAATGTACATGTGATAGTCTACTGTTCTTAAACTGCAATGAGAAGTACTTTGTATATTACTAATGTTATGCATATTTATTTTGTCCATGTGTTAAGTTATTGATGACATAGTTTCTACAGTTTAATAATAGCCTAATAATTCTCATTACCATTAGAAGAAAATGATGTTATTTGTGTTCACATGAGTAGAATTGTGAACACAGATTCTCTGGGCTGATATCCAAAAAAAATTCATGTGGCTACAAATGAAATTATTGGTCACTTGTAAAGTTGTGAATGAATTTTCTTATGTATCAAACACTGTAATATGTGGCAGCGTAAATTAAAGATGTGCTGTTCAACACTGAAAGATAAACATGTGGAGGAATGTCACCAATAAATTATATGGAAATATAGATATTTACAAATTTTGCATTTAAGGTTTTCAATTAAAAATAGAAACTATCTCTATTGTTTGTAAAGAAAATGTAATTCTTATAATTAAAACTGAATAGAAACCTTTGATTTTTTGGCAAACTTTACAATTACATAGTGGCTTAAAATTCTGAGGTTTGTTAATTCATCTTAAACCTAATGATAATAGCCTAATTAACTTATTTATTTCTGAACAGTATCGGCCATAGATTTCAACTGCAACTTTCTGAATCTGAATCTCTAAATCTCTGCATTTTGTTTTGAGGACAGAGTTAATTTCTGCTCAGTCCACCTGTAAAAGTAATCACACAGGTACAGAGGTCTTTAAACAGACACTACCTATGAAAGGTACTCTCTCATGGGACAACCTCTTTCACCTCCTTCTACAGTAAGAAACTTCATCTGCCAGAAAAAAGTTTTTAAAAGGGGATAAATTGTCTGAACAACTTTATAAATTGCAATTCAAATTGTACTTTTGGCTCAATTAAAGGTGGTAATCTTGGTTGACGAGGCTGGAGAGGTTTGCAGCTTTTGAAATCTATACAAGAAAAGTGAAATGTTATACTACACTTTTGAAAGCTTTCTGGAGGTTGACAATGGCTTATCTCAAGGGGAACCTGGGAAGCTGTGCTGTCTGAGACATTCTTTAGCCGTTTTTCAAAAACAGCTAAAGCTGGCAATGTAGAAAACAAGGCAAATCTCAAGGGAACATGACATTTTTTCCATAGAAATGGTTACACATTGTTATAGTTTGACATGAATGCTAAAATCTAATATTACTTAAAAGGCATGTAGGAAAATAAGTGGACCAAAGAAACTTTCTGAATTTCATAAAATAATATTTTTATGTCAAATATCTAAAAACATTCCATACAATTCTAATATACACGATGCCCTTAAGTCTCCATAAATGAGGAAATTAACATTATTAAGTAATTACATACATAACACCTAATGTATTAACACATGTACAGGATTTAAAAATTTACATTTTGCTAAAAGTGTTAATTTCCCCTATACGTATGGGGGATTTTGGGATATTGTGTATATTACGATTGTATGAAATATGATTTTAGATATTTTACTTTAAAATACATTTTATGAAATCTCAATAATCCGTTGAAAAACAAATGATTTTTTTTTCAGTTTCCAATATTTTTGTCATATATTGAAATTATATATAGACTATATCAACGTAAAATAAATAATAACATTTAAACAATTTGGTAATATTTGAAGTAGTTTTTAAAACTTTACACACGCACATAAAAACACGCTAAAACGCAACTGGTTGGAAAAACACGCCCTGCTGTACTAATTGGTTCAATCTCTTCATATCTATTGAGGCACACGTTGCTGTTGAGTGTTATTAGTTCAGTGGCATTCAGGGCTAAGCTAAGGTCCAGAGGTGACGCTTTCAGCTGACCTTAGTTCAGTAATAACGGCCCTGCCGCCATGTTAAACAGCGAGCTCATTAACGCGACTTAGGGGAAAAGGTCTAGCACGTGCATCATCGGGTGAAGAATGAAACAAATGAATGAAGTATTTATTTAATAAATTTATTTTATTTACCTATAGTTGAATTTTGCACATGCACCCAGAAGCAGGTTA
>JAQQZS010000007.1:22413554-22425080 GCA_030068045.1 Platyallabes tihoni | reverse complement strand
ATTTGATCTAATAATTGGTAATCTATTTTACTGTTTTATACTTCAATATTTTATTATAAAATTAATAACATAGCTATAACTGTTTAATGATTCATTTATTTCATGGATACATGTTAACAGAATTTTAAGGGGGGAAAGACAGACACATTCAATTTTTACGTAGCCTAATAAAGCATCCATCTAATTGCTCTAAACATCAAATAGTCAAATTGTTGATTTCTTATTTCGATGCAAACATTTTAAATCAGTTTCGTTTATTATATGAATCTTAAATCGCGTTGTCAGCGACAAGAAACACATTGCTCTACTGATATCAAAAAAGGAAACTTTTCTCCGAAGTATAGAATTCGTTTTCTGAACGGAGTCGGGTTGCAGCACCATGGAGAGCGGCAGCGCGCAGCCGTTATTATTATGATTATTAAACGTGAGATAAATAAAAAGACACAAAATCAGGGGGAAAAAATGTCTATTCTATTGGAGACTGAAATAATTTAATCTGCACACGTACTCCGACACAGACGTAATATTACACTCCAGAAAAAGTGAATCATCAACATCACATGGAAATATGATCTATTAATATTAATACTAATTGAATCTCTCCACATATACGACAAAGCCAAAAGTATTTATATATAATATAAAAAAAATATGTTCACATCGAAACTAACAGTCGGGCATAGCCAAGACCCGCCCATTCAATTGCCAGCTTTTATAATAAAATCTGCCTCAACAATGGAGCATTTTTGATCACTGCCTGATTCCACGACATCATATAGGCTTCGCGAACTATACACACACCCATAAAGATCAAACGACCCCCATCAGCGGGTAGCATTAGTGAACCACCCAACCTTAGACTGGAGGTTGAGTAAACTCGGGCAACAGACTGAAATCTTAAAGCATTTGGGACAGTTTGATGTTTTGGAATAAAGAAAGGGGGCCCTGTCAATAGACAATGAGGTGTAGCCAGACGTGAACGTGAGAAAACGTATCATCATGACAAGGGGCACAACTGCAGTATGTATGCATTATAATGCAGAATGATGTAAAATGTAACAGGGGATGTTTGTATATTCATTTATAGGCTCCCTATCTACCATCATTAGGCGTTGTATGCGTATCAGACACAACGACCTATCTAACTGATGTTATCATTAAACCGAGTGCGATTTTCTATTCCTCTCACAATTAAAGGTACCAAACCTGCACGATTCTTTGTCACTTAAGTGATGCGACCAATGGGACATGTTGTGCACCTTTTGTATATTTTATCTGAAAACTTTGAAATAGTTTATCAATTATAGTACTATATTATAATATTACAATTATAGTTCTATATTATTCATATTAACGGTATAAGCATGCACTCTTGATATTACCATCAAGTAAAGCGACAAGAACTTCATTAAAGTACAATATATCTTTGATATTAAAATAATGACTAATAATATGTAATGATATGAGAGAGATAAATGTGAAATATATAAAGAATTTTTGTTGCTGAGGTGTAATAATTTATAATTGTAGTCTACACACACAGATACACACAAATGGTATACCTATGAGCGGTACTACACCAGGGTACAGTTTGGCACTTTCTGAACCTAAAGTGTGAGGATGCGAACTGACAGGGCATGTCCTTATGTTGTTAAGGTTTTTATTGTCTCCTGTGGTTTTTGAGTTTACGTTGCTGCATCAGTAGGGAGCGCGCATTTAGAGGTCCACACCAGCCTGGGGCCACACACACACACACACACACACACACACACACACACACACATCAGAAAGCTTGACTCATAATGTTGATGTTTTAGCCGTTTCCATTTTTGTGTCCCCCACGCTGCTGCAATGACGCACAACATGCACGACATGACCACTCGACTTGACAAATGGTCAGTCTGAGTGATCTCCGTTCCGACCATGTTGGATGGAACAGCTACTTTTTATGCCTGCAATCAACATCAGACAATAAACCACACCACAATCTGTTCCTTTAATGAGAAGCTAACCTTAACCTAAACGTGCACTTGTTCACTCAGAATGTTTTTTTTTTTTTTTTTTTTTAACTTGCACTCCTACATTTTATACTTTTAATATGAATTTTTCAGCTGGAAATATGAATTCCTTTTAATATTGATGCAAAGTGCACCAATGGAGTAAATTGTAAAGCATGCATTTTAGGTAAAGTATACATATTTGAAAATACCACATCAGTGAGTTTATGCTTTTATTTGCTCCGAGAAAATGGTATTGTTCTCACAGAGAACATGAGTCAATTTCCTTTTCTGAAAGCCGTCTTTAATTATCTTTCGCAATGAATTAAATGTGACTTTTGTTTTTTCCTATTAGTGTTCATTTATAAAACTGCCTCTTGGCTGACACAACGGTTTGTTATTGTGGTGATTTCCGATTAGACATCCTCTCAAACATAAATGATTTCACCTTTCTATTTCTTACAATGTAGAGAACTATAACCTAAGTATAGCTATAACTAGCCCATGAGGTTCTAAGCAGCTAAGTAACTTGACACCCATTTGCTCAGTTTATAACGCGCCATAAAACTTTCATTATCTTTAAAGAGCTATTATGACGTTTGTTGAATGAAAGCGCACACGGACGCTCGCTCACACACACACACACACACACAACGCGCGCACACACACACACACACACACACAACGTCGCGCTTGACCAATCGCACGCACGCGCGCTGCCTCCTTGCTAAACCCCACAGCTCAGACGCGCGCGTGTTATAAGGACTCAGTCCGCTGTCAGTGGTTCATGTCTCCCCGTGATGCGCCGCTCGACCGCGTGATGTAATTCTTCATAATAAACATCCCTGTCGGGCTAGGCAATGCCTGAGCTTTTTTGCTGAGCGGTGGTCAAGACACAACTCCCCGGACCTGCAAACTTGGACTCGAGTGTGATTTCAGGGCGCTACCACATCGAGCGCGACTTCATGTCGCTCACCAGCGCAGCTTCGTCGCAGCTTCGCTTGTGATCTCTGTGGAATCTTTTTTGGGGGGCGGCGAGGGGGGGACCTTGGACACCAAAATAGACAAAGAGCATATTTTTAGCGCATTTGAACTCCTGCAGACAGTGACGCGTACCTCCGTGTTGGTCAGGAGGATGAGTGTTCATTCGGCCCTCTTGCCGTTACTGCTGTTGGGGCTCGTGGCGAGCTCGGTGCGCTGCGCACCTCTCCCAGTGGAGCGACGCTGGGAGACTCTTTACTCGCGCTCTTTGGCCCGGATTCCCGGGGAGAAGCGAGAAGTCAACCGGGACAGTGAATATCTCACGGGCATTAAGAGACTGCGGCGCCTCTACTGCAACGTGGGCATTGGGTTTCATCTCCAAGTATTGCCCGACGGTAGGATTACTGGGGTGCACAACGAAAACCGTTACAGTAAGTTTCATCATGTGGGCCTATTTTGAGCCGTTGGTCCGAATGCTTAGGACATATTAGGATACGTTAGTTCTTTCAGCACTAGCCAATTGAACTGAGCAAAAATCTGTTATATTGGAAGTCAAAATTAACCTAATATGTATATCCTGAAATAATTTGATTCTTATGATCTGATGCACTGATCTATCCAATCACATTACTACTTTCTAACTAATCTGGTGATACAATAGGTGACTAATGTAACTGGCTGCTTATTCTGTTTTATTGTAAAACAAACCACATGTGGGGTTCAACATCTGGGTCCATGAAAGCTCTCCGCACCTTGATAATACCACACAAGTCTGTGTAACATAAGATGGGTCGGAACCGGGCCAAGATGTAAAGTTGTTCCCAAAGTCGGACCTGAGATAAAATCCATCTGTTGCGGTAGATTAATCCCTTGGACTTCGCTGTGTATAATTAATGGCTAACCCAGATTAAGGTGTATAACCACAGCAGATGCAGGATATATAATAAGCATATGTTTGTCATGCTATGGTAAGCAGTTGCTCAGCAGTCAAAGAGCAGCGCACCAGGCACTTGTGTATCCAGTATCGATACTGAGATTTGTTTTGTGTCCCCATGGACTATTTTAAGGCAATGCATAAAACTCGACGGGGATACATTACATATACGTTTTCATTGCATACGCATGAGGCTCGCAGCACCTCTATAAAGGGTATGAGGCAACATTCTAAGTAGGACGCACATATTTAGCCTAAGCAAAGGCATAAGGTTGTGTGTCAAAAGATTAGACAATTCTCGAACGAATACACAATATATCATATTGTCCCAAAATGGTTTTGACTAAAAAAAATCCATTAGAAAGAGGATAATAAAAGCCTAAGGAGTCTAATAAATCCAATAAGTCCAATATTGTCTACTGAAGTTCGTTTACACTTTTGTTTTAAACGTTAGATGTGTGAATGGTTTAAAAGGCATCAACTTTTGATGGTTTAAAGGGCATCAACTTTTGCCTAACGTCAGAGATAGAGATATTTAGTCTAAAAAGTGCTTTATAAAGCAGCTAATATTCATGCATCACTAGATTCTAATAGGCTGAGGAGTCTGAAAAGTGTTCAAGTACGGAGGATTGCTTAATATCTTCACACGGAATGATAGTTTGCGAAACTCTTCACAAGCGGAAAGTGCATTTCCTTCAAGAAGGATGCTGTCGAGTCCTAAAATGTAAACAATCCCAACACTTTACAAACGCAGTGGCCCGATATGGCTACAGATATGAGTCACCCAAGGTCATGTATGTATTTTGTTGTTGGTTGCAGGTCTTCTTGAGATATCTCCGGTCGAGCGCGGAGTCGTGACACTGTACGGCGTCCGGAGCGAGCTATTCGTGGCCATGAACAGCAAAGGGAAGCTCTACGGATCTGTGAGTTCACGAGATGATTTACGACCGGTTTCCGCCTGTAGATTTGCTTATCGGTGCCTGATGGCACGTCACCTTGTTCTAGAGTTATAATACCCCCCGCCCCCTTCTCTTGTCTATCCTGAGATTGCTCAGTCGTGTTTTGGTTATGGGCCTGGATAAACCCGGGAGCGCAGTACATCACTCAGACGCGCGCATTCCATTCTTAGCATTGCGTGCACCTACTGTCCTGCTCCAGAGTAAAGATGAACTGGCCAGAGAGCAGAGAATCTGGACCACCCATACTGGGTGTATAAGTAACACACACACAGACACACAGACACAGAGACACACACACACACACACACACACACACACACACACACACACACACACAGAGCTGTCTCATCCCATCCCATCTAACTAGCAGTCTCAGATTGACTTGGTCTGGACATAAAATAGACTGAAGCCTGGATTAAAATCCTTAGACATAAAAAAAATCCAAAGGATTTAATCCAAAATCCAAAGTAGTCATAAACTGCTTTGCTTTTGAGATTCCTTTAAAGAAATATATCCCTTGATTCAACAATATTTTTTACCAATATTAAGATTTAAATTAGATTTCCGTCTGTTGGATGATATGAAGGCTTTGATTACTCATGTTTAATAACTCAGGCTGTTGAAGATGCTCATGATGTTTATGAGATCATTCATCGTTTTAACAAGCGGGTCCACAATATCTTTATGTTACACCCTTTCTTGGCTACCTTTATTACCTTTTATGTATAAATTACCTCTAGACTGGTGCATGCCTCTTTAAACTCTAAAAGTAATTTATGTACCTTAATTCATGTTTAAATTTATACATCACCCATGAAATTAAAAACATAAACGACGAGAGCTCCCCATATAACGTGTGCAGTTTAGTGCAACTTTATAATAACGTTAGATTTTTTTGTTAAGCATATTATTTTACTGTAAACAGTATAAGATTTATAATGTCCCAATACCGGCCCCCCATCTTCCCTCTTTTTTTCCATTCAGGCACATTACTCAGACGAGTGCAAGTTTAGAGAGACGCTCTTGGCAAACAACTACAACGCGTACGAATCCATGGCATACCCGGGCATGTACATCGGACTGAGCAGGACAGGAAAAACAAAAAAAGGAAACCGAGTGTCAACGGCAATGACGGTGACACATTTCTTGCCGAGAATCTGAACGAAAACGGGAAGAAGGCACGGCACATGCAGCAAATCCTGAGGGAAAACTCGGACGATGCACTTTCCACAAATCTTACACACGAGGTCAACTGTATCGCATTATTACTATTATCATTATTATTATCATGTATATTAGCCTATTTATATTCGTTCGTTTTATATTTTCTTTTAAACAGCCTCTTTCCATGTGTGGGAAAAAACACTTAATTTATTTGTTTATTTATCCTTTGTGCTGCTACCGAGTGTTTAATACCTGAAATTCCTACAATTAACTACAATATGATTTTTTTGCACTGTTTTTAGGGGTAAGGAGTGGTGGATGTTTTGTCCCTAGATAGGAAAGTCTGCTAAATCATAGGCTACGTCTAAAACTGCATATAACCACACCAAACCACACCTGCGCATGCGTGAAAATTGGCGCTTCTACATAATTTTATCTACTGTTTTATATGCCTTTGGACGTAGACTTATGATGAAGTGCATGTCATGTCGGAAATGAGCAAAATCACTATTTACGCCCATGGAAGAACTCATCAATATGACTTGGACACAAGTATTATTATAATTACTATTGGCAAGGAGCTGGGATGCTGCAGCTAGATGTAGTCCAATAACAGTGAAGACTTGGGAAGATGAAAAGACATAACATGTACTATCTCAGAAATATATTCACATATAAACTGTGCTTATGTTTGTCACATTTGTACCTTTATTTGGGATGGTGCATCTACTGTAGCTTTAATTAGGAAGGTGCATCTACTGTACCTATAATTGGGAAGGTGCATCTATTGTACCTTTAATTGGCTTTTAGAGTAAAGGTACATCATTCCTTAAGGCTCAGTTATGTAACTTAAATCATGTGTGAGAGTATAATAATACCATAATTTTATACCATGGTATAAAAAGATAATACATACATACAGCTACATAATGTTACACTCCAGTGGCAAGCAAAAGATTAGTTTAGTTCGACTATTTCTGAGACAGTATTTTGTTTGGTTACCTTATAGACAGTTTAATATAAGTACTTGAACATGCTCCAAGTCATATCCATGACTTCCAAAGTGGCATATGTGAATTGCAGGATTAGCATGAACACAGGATTAGTTCAAGTTTCTTGACTTGTGTAATTGTACCAACCCCAATGGTATTACGCACTGAAGCCATTGTCCAATATCCGAGCTCTGGGGGTCTAACCGAAACAGTATCGGCTTACTCTCGGTCACTGAAAGTGGGCTGTTGAAGTACTACACCCCTTAAATCTGTTTTTAGCTCTGCTCCAATGGGGTGAGGTAGGGTGTAGAGGGCTGATGGGGTTGGGGGGGCTGAACTCTGAACTTATCTGCTGTCAATCATTCTCAGCTCTATAAGAAAGGTATCTTCAAGAAAATCCAGACCACTTCATACAAATTCAATTGAATTCAGTCTTCCCTGTCGTACATTACAGGTCATCATGGTGTTCAGGGAAGCATTGTAGACACATAGAGAGAGAGAGAGAAAGAGAGAGAGAGAGAGAGAGAGAGAGAGCGGTCAGTATTCATATGTACTGATAAAAGAACATTAAATGTATGGAAAATTGGCCATGGAGTTGAACATTTACTCCATCTTCAAGGACCCCTAGATGGACATATTGCTTTATCCAAACTCTCAGCACATGTGTACCACTTGTTCTGCATTCTTGAGTGCTTGGTAGAAGTGTGTTCAGGTCTGAGAAAAAGCATAAAATCAGGAATAGGAATAGTTGGGTTGAGAAACATATAGTCACATATTCATATTCAACTGTTTTAACTGTTTTGTGGTTAATTCTTTTATTTATTTATATTTTTGAAAAAATTAGATAAGTTCAAAGGAGACATATGTCCCTTTCAGTCATTCTCTACCTCATAACGTTGTTGACCGACAGACTCCTCTTCCCAGTTTTGCTGACGGCAAATGTTTTTCCTGTTGCTGCATCGCCCCTCAGCTGAAGTCCTGGAAGGCCACTAGCTGCGCCTTGTCACGTTTGAGCTATCTTTACCCTGTGATTTACTTTTAGAAATGATAATCATGGTGGAAATATTTGAAGACAGCTGTGAGACTGCACTATATGCTTGACCGGTAACCCTATATTTTTCTTTATATATTTTGTTAAATAGTTCATTGCGTAAATTGGTGAAATGCAGAGTGGCTGCTTTTTAGATTGGGTGTTTCAGGAGAAGTAACAGAAAACGGTTTAATCAAATCCATTTAGACTGAGATGATCTCGAACTAAGCATTCCTTGTTATTACTTTTGTTTGTTATAGGTACAAAATGAAATTAGCATGAAAAAAATGATAGAATGTTCTTTAATTAATTTAAGTCCTATGTTTTGTGTTATATGGTGAACGTGGATAGATAAAAGCGGGTGAATGGATTAATAGAGTTAATTCTGACTAGTACATAGGTTCAAATTTGAATGAAAATCCCTTATTAGACTGAGCCAAGAACGAAAAGCATTAAAAGAAATCACCACTGAGAAATCTTGGAGAAGAATAAGGGGACTATGTATTACAGTATTTGTTGAAATCCACTATTTTTCATCATATAATTCCTCTGACTAATATTCATGTTTTTAGTTTACCTGATTATGTTGATTAAAAAAAAAATTGCTTAATTTATCTGAAATGTTGTTGTGTCAGAGGAGCCATTTCCCTCTCCTTACTTCTTCCTTTCCTAGAGCCGTGTCAAACCTCTTTCCAAATGGAGCTGTTTTGCATCATTGTGGATATTGTTTACAATTGGCTGGATGCTCAGTGAAGGCAAATAGCTTCTCTGACCCTCATCATGATCTGGAACAGATACAAATCAACCGGACTAGATTTGCTTAACCAAAAGCTCTCAGTATCAACAAGCATGACCATGCACTCCGATGGTAGCGATAATGAATGAACAGAAACGCATCATTGCCTAATCTAATCAGCCACTCCACAACCATTACTAATAACATAATGTCAATTTTTATACTGTAAGTTGTACTTAAAAATGTAAACAGTATGGAAATAAACTATTCATTTTTATTTCTTTCAATTCCTTTCAATGCGGCCATTTCTCTGCATCTCTGGTGAAGCTGTTGGCTGTCTGTTGGTGTGCTCTAAACCTTGTTGACATTTACCAAATGTTGTCTGTAGTTTTATACAGTTGCTGTTCAACACTGTGATGTATGTGCTGTGCACATGACAATATCCTAACTTAAGTGGAAGCTAATAAAGCTCAGAACAAAAAAACAAAGAGCTGTGTGCTTTTAATGCCTCCTTTTCGAGGAAAAAGCAGGGCTGAGCAGATGTAGGGTTTAACCCATTTCCACAAACCACATCCACAGCTGGCATACTACAGCATCGTGTTAACCAGGCATCAATAGTCCTTGGTTGCATAAAACACTAGTAAGAATAGGTCACTTTGGTGTTTAAGTATAGAAAACAAAGTTTGCTGGTGAGCCTAAAAATATGCTTGTAGACACTGCTAGACTATGCGTGGGCAGAATTTCTGCAGGGACAGCAGTGCCAAGTCACTGTCTTGCCTTTGTTTACTTGGTCCCGGGCCTGGTTTCCAGATTGGGTGGCTTTTACAGGCCAAACGGTCACTCCCAGGAGTGTAATCCTCCCCCTTTAGTTCAGAAAGCTTCATGCAGTAGACGCCTGGGAGGGTGCAGGAGGGAATGAGTCTCTGCCCTTCCAGGCATGCACTTCCCTGAAAGGAGAGCTGAAGAGGGCCTTTCCTTTTTCTGAGTGTTGACTAATGAAGGGATTTTTCCAATCTTGTACAGCAACTTTACTTTCTGAAGTTCTTCGGACGCACCATTTATGACAATACTCCAACAGTTGAAAAAAAGTTAATAGAAATCCCTGCAGATTTCTCAAGTCTTTCTGGCATTTTAATGTTATCTCTTGTCACCTAATAAACAAAAGAAATAGATGTAGGGTCAGAATAGGTCTTTCACAATGGACTTGAATGACTGAAGAAGCATCAAAACCGTTTAATTGTTTAAATCTGAAACAATTAGTGGACTTAGTGGTCTTAGTGGAAATGTTAATGATCAATTTACTAAAAAAGTAGATAATGACTGCTGATTTCTAAGAAGCACCATTACAAATTCATTAACATTCCCACGATCCATGTCTAGCAAAAGAAATGACTTCCAAAAGGTTCTTGATAGTGTTAGTGAATCCACAGCATCCACAAACTTCTATTCAAATAAACATCTTGCCACAACAAAAGAGCAGGCAAACAGAGACAGGTGTGGTCACTTAATACACAAGTATTCCTGGCCATGAGTGTAGCTAAATGGAGCTCTGTCATTGCCTGAAAGAATGACAACTTTCTGCTCCAATAAACAGAATGTATGAGGGTTGTAAAGGCCCCCCTTAAAATAGCTGCCCTGTTCCACCTACCTGCGTCAGCTCCGTCGTCTGTCAACCAAATAAACATCCAACCGCCTCTCAAGTGCCTCTTCTCCACTAAACAGTTTGGTCCCGAAACTGCCTTTATATCACAACAGGCCTTTCAAGTTCTCCAGGACAAAGACTTCACAGGGCACCCTGTTGGCTGAAACAGCTCACAACGATGCGTTTGCTAACAGGAAGTGCATTGGCTGCTAATTGACTAGTCGGTGATTGGAACTCCAGGAGAAGAGCTCAGGCAGATGTTGAGGAAATTGAGTTGCTAGTGCTTAACTTATTCGTATATATAGCCTTCACACCAACTACTGTAACAAAATAAGGCACATATTCTTACAGGGATAGTAATAGAACACACAGATTATAGTTTAGATATAGCATTTAGTCATATTACAAGTAGTAAGGTCTCAGCCTTTATGTCATTTCATGTAATATGTTATAAATAAGTTGTTGACTTGCTTATTCCATAGTAAAATCAGTATAGTCTATTAAAACTGAACATTCAAATTTGGGTTAACCACTGACTCAGGTGATGGTCAGATCTATTCTTATCTTGTATTTTATATACAGCCATCATGCTTTTTTTTTTTTTTTTTAATTTATTGAAAATGCATTTATTTGTGCAAAATAGTCATCTCTTTAATTCTTGCTGTGAAATTCAGTTTTATGGTAATGTACCATGTCTGTGAATAAATTCTACTTCCTTCCTAAACTTTTTTTTATCCAACTGAAATGATGCATAATGATGGGGGCTTCTCATGTAGGTTTCAGTCTTTACCTGTGGGTGGCCTCAATTACTGTTCTTCCGAATCAACATCATTTCCGATATCACGTTAAAAATAGGGATGATGAAAGAAACAGCTACTGTAAAAGTAAGAGAATCTATCTATCTATCTATCTATCTATCTATCTATCTATCTATCTATCTATCTATCTATCTATCAAGATGACTAATAATAATAATAATAATAATAATAATAATTACTCTAAACTAGGGATTATTTATTAATAGTAAATTATTGCATTGTCTTAAGAGCTTATTTTTAAGTTTACTTTTAAGTTAATTTTAATATATATAG
>JAQQZS010000007.1:22395337-22406681 GCA_030068045.1 Platyallabes tihoni | reverse complement strand
CGTCGGATGCCCTTCCTGACACAACCCTCTGCATTTATCCAGACTTGGGACTGGCACAAGAAGACACTGGATTGCCCCCCCACCCCCCGTGGTTGCATTACAGCTCAAAAGGAGTTATTCCTTTAAATTTATTAACTTGTTCAGAATAGGTCCATACTGTCCGGTTCTTTACTATGTGTGTACACAAAGGTGCTGCTGATGTACTTTCAAGATGGTGCATACACCCAGGGCAGTGACATCAGGGAGAGGTTTGCAATGGCACAACACATTGCCAATTGTGGTTCTCCTTGGCAGAGCTGGAAGGCCTGTTCTGAATGGCGTGCACATCATCGGGTGGATCTGGTACATTCCCAAAATACTTTTCATCCCAGGACTGCTACACATTAACACCCGTCTATGCTAAAATGTATATGAGAGAAAACTAGATGTGTGCAGCCAAACTTTACTCTTTAACTTTTGTTACTCTTTTCAAAATAATTATTACTTTACTTATTCTATTGATCTATGTATGATCCTCTGTAGTCCATCTAGGAATCATGGAGGCCAATAGTGATTTCCTATTCTGATATTTTCCAGAATCCTTTTCTTTCCTTAACCATTTTTTATTGCTGTCCACTTCCCTACTCCTATCTATTCTTAGATGTCATTAATCCATCTTCTTGCTGGTCTTCCTACTCGCTGTTTCCAATTTCTATTTCTCATCATTAATAGATCATCAATCTGGTTAATTTTATTTCTCCCATCCTGCATACATGACCAAACAGATCTGATTTGAAATTTTATTTATATCCTTTGCAGTAGTCTTTATTGGCAAATCTAAAATTATTACAGTAATGTGTTGCGGCCCAAGAGTGATGGTTGGTCAGATGCAGAGCTCAAGCTGGACTGGTCAGAATGTTTTTTTCTATTTTACACTACAGAAGTGTTGATGGTATGATTTTGGGGGCTTACAAACTTGGTCTTTCAAAGAGAAGGGAGAAATCTTTCAAGATGGCAGTATAATAACCAGGCTAACCGTGGTTTGAATTACACAGAAACTTTGGGGGAGCCTGACTAGTGCGCACCACGACTTCTCAGTGACCACCAGTAACATTCTATACAGGCACAATAACACCAACATAAGAATCATGCAAAAAGTTTAAAGGCCTAAAGAGAGCAAACACAGAACAAAACCACAAGGCGTACAAAGCGAACAAAACCACAAAGGGACACAGGTAACATCTTTTGGCTTTTCATACACACCTCTTCTTCACTCATTTGTTTTTTTAATGAATCAAATTGTCCAAGCAAGCAGGGCTGTTTCGACTATGCATAAGCCACCCCGGAACAACAGTTTGCTTTTTTAAGTAATGACTTACGGTTTATTACATTTATTAAGACCACACCCACGCAGTGACGAGGAGTTCAGGTGGCTCTGTACATTTAGTCATTTGAGTACAGCACCACCATGCATGGATGGCCACAACAGGAATATGCATGAAATTGTGTTAATCAGTGCAGACTTTGGAAAACCTTGACGGTTCTGGTTCGATTTCTGTATTCATGGAGTTTGCATGTTTTCCTCCTGCTTGATGGGTTTCCCCCCGGGTACTCCGGTTTCCTTTCACAGGCAAAAGACATGCAGATTAAGCTATTTGACGTTTCCAAAATTGTCTGCAGTGTGTGAATGAGTATGTGAGTGTGTGTTTCTGTGTGTGCTCTCTGATGAAATGGCACCTCATCCAGGAATTTATGGAAAACAAGGTTTAACCTATAACACAAATGTGGACATTTTTAAAGCTCTTCCTAAGCATCTCAGGTGAGGCTTTCAAGAGAGTTCATATCCTTTTCAGTGGAACCGAGCTCCCATAGCTCCCCCAGTAATTCGAACTATCAGGCTAACTATTCATATGGGCAAAAGATACAGGTGATCATTTTTCTAAAGAAGGAATGTCCCACTGGCTGACTTGGTATATATTTTTTCTTAATGTGAAGGTCTATGTTGCATACCTTTAATTTGCTTTCTGAGTAAAACATTATGGTACCTTATTGGTTCTTGAGGTGGCAGAGCCGCTTCACATTCCAGTGTTTTCTCATGAGCTCATATTACTGTCTGTACAGAGTTTTGTACATGTCTAAGTCTTCTGTCCTCATGTCTAAGTGCTGCCCCCTTTGGATTCTCCAGTTTCTAACCACCTCCCAAAGCATACCAGTAGGTGGTTTTGCTAAGATATATTACCCCTAGGTGTGAATTAGTGGTACGAATGGTGCCCTATGATGGATTGGCATGTATTCCAGCATCACGTCCAGTGTTTAATAGACCCACCATGACCCTGATGTGGATAATGTGGTTATCTGAATTTAAGTGAATCCAATTATGTGGCTCAAATTACAGTCGCAGTTCCACTTGATTTATGTTACAGATGCAAAAGGTGTACTCTTTGATAGTACCACTCCAGCAACACGAGCAAGTGCAAGTGTAGTACTGAAGTGTATCGGTTAGCCTAATATTGTTATAGAGCGCCATCTACCGACTCTGACATAAAATAACCGGTGAATGATTATTAGTGGAGTACCTATAAACATTTAGCATGATCATTACGTAAAAGGCAGAATAGCTTCAATGAATGAAAATTAAGGACATGATGTTCGTGCACCAGCAAAGTCTGAAGGAGACTGTAAAACAGAACGGGTTGTTCAGAAGGAATTTTCATGAATGGAGATGGTTTGGTAAGAGCAGGCTACTGTTTAACCTTGTGCAAACTAAACTTGCCACACTACTGGTCCCGACACTTCATAAAAAAAAGTGCAAGAAGCAAAGAGTAAAGAGCAGTGAGGGGGAAAGGGCACATTATCTGTTTAAGGTGACCTGCTGGTGGTGTGTATTCACTAGATCTCATCCACTCAATCACACACACACACACAGGCCTGTACTTTAGCCATGCAGGGGAGGGGTGTTCTGCTTTGTGCTGTGCTCATAATGACCCATACCATTTACCTCTACTCATTTTTTATCTTTCCTTCCTTGCTAGTTTGCTTGCTTGCATTCTTCTTTTCAATACATCCTTTACCTTTTAATGTTTAATCTATTTCATTTAATTTTTTTCAAATCTTTCTTTCTTTCTTTCTTTTTCTTTATTTGAACCTTTCAATCAATCAATCTACAAGGGTAAGTCATAAATTACATTGATTGATAGAACCTTTCAATCAATTAATCAATGAATGAATAAATTAATCAATAAATTAATCAATCAATCAATCAATCAACAGGTGAGTCAAAAATTATACACACTATATTAAAACTTCTGTTGGTCGGACTTTCTTTTCAGCGATTTCCATTCAAGGCTGCTGTCTTCCCAATCACTGCTGTGCAGATGTGAATGAGTTACATCAGTTCATTTGTAACTGCGGTGCGAGTAAACTGGATGGCCTACTTCTGATTTGCACAAAACAGTGCAGTGTGGACTACTTAGTTTTGTGTGGCCTGAGGGTGTACCTGGTGCCGAAACAACTCATGGATGAGCATAAACACAAGCTTTTGGATATCTGCAAACAAAATTTGGACCAATAATCTAAGGTTTCTTAAGGAGAATCATTACGAGCCATGGATTCATTACTACAAGCCGGAGTGTAAACAGCTGAATATGGAACTATGATCTTGCTCCATCAGATTTTTACCTGATTGGTCCCCTGAAAGCAGCCATATGAGGATAAAGTTTAACTTCTAAAGAAATAAAGACAATGGTATATTCATGATGCGCAGCTCAGCCTAAAACTTTTTACTGGAGGGAATACATGAGGAAATACGAAAGTGTATTAAAAGGCAAGAAGATGTTGAAAATGTATTTGATGATGTTTTTTGTTTTTTTTTAAGCTAATTAAAATAACTTCCACACCCAATGTGCAGATAATTTTGACTCGCCCTCATATCTATCTATCTATCTATCTATCTATCTATCTATCTATCTATCTATCTATCTATCTATCTATCTATCACGTTTTAAGTTTTCTTTTCATTATTTCAATCTTTCGTTCTTATCTTTTTTTTATTTACTTTTTTAGAGCCTTTCTTTTTAATGAATGAAAAATAAATATGAATATGAATATGAAAATGTTCTTTTAAGAATATTTCTGTTCTGTATTTTGGGTTTCTATTTCTTTTTTTCTTTCATCACTGTTTAATTTCAGCCACTACAATCGTTTTCTATGAACAGGCTGCAGTGTGTGTGTGTGTGTGTGTGTGTGTGTGTGTGTGTGAGAGAGAGAGAGATTTCAGACAGGAAGAACTCAGAAAAACTGCTAACCACAGCCTTAACAATAAGTTACATTATTAATTTTTTGTAATTCATTTCTTGTAATACTAACGTTTCTCCAAACCCACTTCTCCCATGCAATTAAGACACTTTGACTCAAATTGCTCAAATGTATAATCATGTAAGTACTAAAATCAGGTATTTTGGGGATTTAGCTGAAAATTAGTTTGTATGAAATTAGTTTGCATGTTACATTAAATGATTTCTATTTTTTTTTTGTATAGATGCTTTGTCGTTCCAAAGTCATCTCAAACTGAACGATTAGTTGATTACTCAAAACATATACAATATATAAACATATTCATTTCCAGATAAATTGAAAATACATGATTATCCAATAATTTTAAATAACAAATTATTTTTTAATGTTATTTGTTAAAATATTTTTTCGGGTGACTCAACTATATGCTTGTTGGGGCAATGAACTCAATATAAGATCAACTAATAATATCTGTGCCACATAGAAACATGCAGATCACAGGTGATTATCATACAACTTTAAAGTATATAAAATATATTTAGTCTCCGCTGAATGTAGGAATTATCTGGATCAAAAGGCAGGGATAATAAAAATACAAATGCTGTATATTAGCAATAGCCTGTCAGGGAAGGAGGAAGAAGACTCAGGGTGGTGGCATCAGAAAAAAGAATATCCATGAGGAAAAACGTTGTGGGCTGTTTTACATAAACTACTGCGAACTGTTTGTTAGTATACTTGCTTGTACTTGTTTGTTTGTTTGCTTATGCTCTACTATATTGATATTTATATTACACTAATTTTTGCACTGAAAGTATGCAACGGACTTCAGTGTTGTATTAGAAAAATTGTAAAGTAGCTATTTACTACAAATAGCAGCAAAATTAATGGCTCAGAACATTTTAGGGTTTTGCATTATATGAAATGCTATATTTTGTGTCCATAAAATGGTTATATCAATATTTACCGAAAAATGCACTGAGCCCCTTTCAATAGGCCTATATATATTTTCGCAAGATCACTAAAACAGGCTTATGCAGTGACTGTGGGTTACAAAATAATATCTTTTGCCTGAATGTTTTGAGTATTGCGCAAAAAAGCTGTAAGATGTGCAAATTTTGGCAAGCCAAATTTTTTTTCCAAAACCGTTGAAAAAAGAAGTGTTCTGTTGAGATCTATGCAATGTGTGTGTGTGTGTGTGTGTGTGCGCGCGCGTGGCGAAGCGCTGCGCAAACCCCACCATCTGTTGGATGTCCAGAAGGTGTGTTATGATCCCGTTCGCAGAAATTGCCAAAAGGGGGGAACCGGCGGCTTATCGATTGAACTGATAAAGAGGAGCATTTAAGAGGCCAGATGTGCGAGGTCAAAACACACACAGAAACCACGACCGACTGACTACAGCACAAGAGAACAGCCGCGCGCATCAACCACCAGTCCCTGCGTCTTAGACCGGACATTACCGGGAATACCGAGACATGCAGCTCGTCATTTTTCTCAGTGCGTGCTGGATCGGCGTCACATTGGCCGACTCTGGACCACACTTGGCCAATGACTGGGGAGAATCTGTTCGCCTGAGGCACCTGTACGCAGCAAGACCCGGTCTGCACCTGCAGATCAGCAAGGACGGGAAGATCGGAGGATCGCATATGCAGAGCTCGCACAGTAAGTACAGAACTTTGATCCCGGACAAAATAATAATTTAAAAAATGCACCCAGTCTTTATACGGGTCTACATTTACTTACACGTCTAATTGACTAAATAATATGCTTAAATATGTTTTAAATTCCAATTGCGCTTCATGTTAATATTATAAAACTCCTGCATCATTAGACCTGGCACGAATTGTAAGGCATAAAAAGGTATCGATAAATAATGATTTCTTGGGATTTGAAACTGAGTAGTGCTAGTTATTTAATAAAATAACATTTCTTTATGCACTCTTTTCAAGGCTTGGTTGAGATCCGCACCGTCGAAACGGGCTGTGTGGTTATAAAAGGTGTCGCAAGCTCACAGTATCTCTGCATGGAAGCCAACGGCAAGCTGTACGGCTCGGTACGTCATTCAAACCTGAGTCAAAAAATGTGATTTGACTCAGGTTTTATCCCAGTGGGCATGCAGACTAGTCTTCCATTCTTCGAATGGAAAATTTATTATCCTACATGCACATACTGGCAACGAACATACTGGAAATACTAATTATTTACTTAGGATTACAACCAATGTGATCTTGCTTCGGATGTTTTACGAGTTCATCAACATTTACTTTTCAAAAGTTCATTCCTCTTACCTGCATCATCGTGTAAATAGTATGCTTAGATAGAATCAGTATCCATAGATATACAGATATGTATAAGGCTCTAATCATGTTATGGATAACGTAAAACAATATTACACTGTTAAATTGTATTCTATTTAACCCCCAACAAACTATTTTAAAATCTTTAACTGCTTCAGATTCTTTATGAGCTTTAAAATAATTTACACAAACATATAGCTGTAAGTATAAAGTTTGCAAAACATTTTAAATTTCTTAAAATTATATTACCGAATTGACAAAACATACTTTTTTTGCCGTCATTTTAGCGACCTTTGTCCTGTACGGGGTTTGCTAAAAGCTAAAACCTGAATGAAACAGGACAGGAAAGTAACCTTGGCCCCTGCATGTGCACGATAAACAGATATCGAAGAACTTAAAGTGAACACCGAACTGTTACAAAGTGAATGTCAGTTTATAGCAGATGTCCCTTACCAAATATTTATTTATGTATTTTATTTCTCCAAATAGTACATTTACACAAAGGAGGAGTGCTCTTTTTTTGAGCATATGATGCCGGATGGATACAACATCTATGTCTCGGGCAAACATGGGACCCTTGTGAGCCTGGGTGGAGGGAAGAACCGACGTCAAAATGCTCTCGCACAGTTCCTGCCCCTGCTCAATACTCTGCCACAGGAGCCTACAGAGTACAACGTGAGAAAAGTGCATTCTCCAGTTGACCCAGAACAGGATCTTCACTTAGGCGTACAAGCAGACAGCATGGAATCCTTTGGAAGGATCTCCCAGATTGTCATTCAAAGCCCAAGTTTCAACAAAAGATGAGCAGAGTTTAAAGTTTCCAAAGATGTGACTCAGTTCAATCTCTTATGCAGAGGCAAGAGGCTGAACGGGACCAGCCTGTTCTTAAAGCATAGACTGGATGAACAGACAGAATTTACAGACTTGGGAAAAGAGGAGGATAAGGTTTCCCCAAAAAATCATTCTTAACCCCTGGTTGCATGGGTGGATTACACAGAATATGCTTCAAAGTAGTATCTCACTACTACTTTAAATAGTAGGTCACTCCAAATGATATATGTTCAGGCTGAATGAAAAGTGCGAGCAGCTTATTAGGTTATTTATTTCTGAAGATAACATTTACTGGTATGCCTAGTCCCTGTATCATGTAGTGCATTTTTTATTTACTTTGTGTTCATATATACATTTTAATGCTTATAGGCTGTCTTTTATATTTGTTTTATTTAAACCTTATGGACTACTTTTGTTAGATTCCAGTATGTTTATTTCTAAGAATGTCTGGCTTCATTATGCAACTTTAATGATTCTTATTTCTAGTAAAAATTCTAGTAATTTATAAGAATGCTAGCCATACATGAATTAAGTAATTTACCTAAACGTACAATCCATTTTATTTATAATATAAATTGTGTATGTACAATACTGTTTAAAAAAAGTCTAAGACAGGTGCACTGTTGATGATTAATTTTGGTCAAAAGAAACCATAAATAAAAATAGCACATAAAACTATGTATGAATTAATAATGAAATCAAAAATCTTACAACATACAGTTTATATTACTTTATTCATAATAAAACATGCAGTACTGCATTATGAATCTAGCTTATTAGTGAATTTATAAACAATTTCAAGTACTCTGAAATGTGTTGCATCATTTATTAAAGTAAGCTATGTAATTTGACACAGTTATACACCATGACACTAGGAGAATCTTTTTCTTTTATATTTTATTATAAAATTTCTTAAACCATTTGCAGTAGTAATTTGGGTGACTGTCATTTTGTGATAAAATACTCATGTCAGTATGACTCTTTTAGGCAAACGTTTTTAGTTATGAAGCAGCACAAGCACATGCACAGTACAGAATTTAATAATTATGTAATTACGTATTCTAGATTATATCTTATATACTGTATCGTGACTTGAGATATATTTATGCATATTGGGAATATACGTTTTTTTTTTCACATTTTCCATTCTTTCTTGGCATTAATAAAACAAACTACCCCAACACACTCTCCTTGTCTATCTCAGCAATTATCTTAGTCAATAAAATCAATTAACATTATTCTTTAGTCAATAAAATCTTAGTCAATCTCTTATTCTCTTAGTCAATAAAATCAATTAACATTGTTCTTTATTAACTAATTATTTTAAAACATATATAAGATTGTATTTATAGATATATTTACTCATCAAGCTTGAGAAAGTCTTATTATATTGTTTATTGTAAATGTTTGTTTCTAGAAAGAAAGTAAAAAACCAATGAAATAAAAAGAGTATTGAAATAAATAAATATGTCCAGATATAGGCATAAAATTCTCATTTCACACAAATGAGACATGATAAATAAAATTTCCTTTATTCACATGCTAAGAGTAATTTTTTTGCAATGTATGATGCTTTTCTAAAATGAAAAACAGTGTCGATTACAAATCTGTAAAAATTAATCGATAGAAATTAAAATTATTTCTAGTATATCCTTAAAATCATGGCTTGTTAAAAACATTGATTTATGTATTTTCCTTTTATTTTTAATGACACACCAAGACGTTTATTCATGCTTCTTCATGACACCAGCAAATCCATTTTGAGAACACAAATCATCAAATCATCAAAATATTCAAAAAATTGTATGAAGATAGTGAACTCAATAAAACAATTTATTATTACAGTGTTAGTCTAAGTAACATTCTACAATTGGTTTCTCACAACAATAGCCAGAATAACATGGTTTACATAATATTTCTAAATTTCAGTATTAACAGAATGTGTAAAATATCACATATATATATCTGTATATATAAATATCATATATATAAAATATCTGTTTCAATAGTGGCATAAAAAGGATAATTAATAGCATGCAGCAGTTTTATGAATTAGTATATGAAGACACTATATGAATAATACACAAAGAATACAAGAAATGCATCAGTACATTTTTTTTAGTATAGTTGTGGGGTATTTCATGCATCCCTCCTTACATTAATTCAGGATATCCCTTCACTTTTTCTTTTTTAAGGACTATTTTTAAGACTGTCCAATTAACATGACATGAAAAAATAGTCAAAGCATTTTCCTAAATTTCCTACAAACCTGAATTCAGCCTATTGATATAGCCTAATAAACAATCACCAGAGCTAAAAAATAAAAAGCTCTAAAAAAGAATAACAATCACCAGAGTTAATATATACACCTCACATAATAATGAGTTACACTGATCGCTCTGAATATACTGTACAAATGTAACCTGTTAATAATAAACTGGGCAATATTTTTACAGTATTTGATGGTGTTATGTCTCCATCTAGTGGCGTCGTAGTCTAACTACCTTGACATACCTAAAATATATGGCTTTATTATTATTATTATTATTATTATTATTATTATTATTATTTCAAGAATGCTGGACAATGACTAAATGAATGAATGAATGAATTAACTTGATACTATAGCATGCTGCATGATAATTATGATATTAAACATTTTGGAAGTAAAAACACAAATAGATCAAATGTTACGACTGCGATAGAATCGTAAAAAGAGATAAATATCATAAACATAGTTACATAATCTTTACCCTATTATACTCTCTTATACCCTTTTTATTTCACATTCTGTATAATTTAAACATTTGATATATTTCTATTTTAATTGTTTTATTGTAACTGTAAATTTTTATAGATTTGTTTCTTAGTGCAATCTTACTCTATGTCTTTAAATATTTCTATCTTATTCTATCTCTATATTATCTTAACGTTTATTCTTTGGTCATGAATAGTCGTTTAAGCATTTCACTGCATATCATACTGTGTATGACTGTGTACGTGACAAATAAAATTTTTATTTGATTTTTAATATTATTTTTGATGGAGTGTAATACCTGGCTACAACTGCAATCCCATTGCTTAATACTTAGTTCATAAGTTGTTTAAACCTTTTATGATACACGTTTTTGTCATTGTAAAGGTAATATAAAATTACACTTTAACTTATTTACAAGCATACAAACAAAACAAGTACATATGAAATGTCAAAAAGGGTCGATGAGGGTTAGAGAGGGTCTGGTGAGAGAAATAAAGAGGCCAATCTTAAGGTTTTAAGATGATTATATTGCAAGTGAATTTGACTCAGAGTTCCTGGAGATTCCGGTGTCACTGTTGTTGTCATTTTGCTATGAAAATACTGAATTTATATAACCTTGGTTTGTTTAAAAAGACTCTTTTATAAAAATGAACTTTTAATAGATTCATTTACTGCACTAAGTCATTCAGTGTTTTTGTTGTACAAAAGATTTAAATGAACGTACAAAAAAATTGTGCTTATTGCAGAAATTTCATCAAATTGCCCCTCACTTTCCCCAAACAAATAAATAAATAAACAAGAAAAACAGTTATTTATTTAACAGTTCACCCTGAGACATAAAATAAGGCGGTAACAACTGAAGTTAATTTGGTAGATTATTTATTCACATAGTCAAATGAACAAATGCATAGCTAACTGATAATAATAGAATATAAAATATTATATTTATACTTCACATAATTTTATCTGTGTTGTATGTTATGAAGAAAAAAAATAACTCTTTTCAATACAATTTTCTAAATTTCAAATCTAATTTTACTATTTATTTAAGCTATAATATTGATTTAAGTCAGAACGGTGGTGTAGTGGTCAGCACTGTCGCCTTGCACCTTCAGGGTCCGGGTTCGATTCCCGTCTCTGTGTGCATGGAGTTTGCATGTTCTCCCTGTGCTTGGTGGGTTTCCTCCGG
>JAQQZS010000007.1:22373514-22395237 GCA_030068045.1 Platyallabes tihoni | reverse complement strand
GGTTAGGCTAATTGGCGTTCCCAAATTGCCCGTAGTGTGTGTGTGTGCCCTGCGATGAATACAGGATAAAGCGGTACAGAAGATGAGTGAGTGACTGGTCAAGTTATTTGCTCCAGTCCAGAAGGTGGCGATAATCATTAACTGTTGTAAGTCTGAACGACGTGGAAGGAGTCTCTCAGGAAGTCAGTAGTTTGAGTTGTTATGTATGTAGTTTCTAATTAACATTTCAGCACAAATACTGATTTGATTTAGTATAATGGCGAGTTTTTTGCCTAACGTTACAGACGACTTGTTCGACTCAATTATAATGGCAGACGACAGGTAAAAAAACAAGCAATAATACATTTTAGGTAACGAGTTAGCGAGCGAATGGTGTTTTGCTCCTCATTTGATTCAATGACATTTTTCTCGAACTTTCTTGAACACAGTTTAATTAGTTTAAAGACTTTCGCTTTTATCATGACTTGCCTCATATTTTAGCCTAGCCAATTATAAAAGCCAGCTGCGTGGTAAAATTAACCTAGAAATACGCGGTAAAATGTCTCTATGTTCGGTAATGTGTCTTTATAGATCACTGTTGTAGTTTAAAAGGTTATTTGATAAACCTGACCTGAATTAAACGCCTGAATCAAATTAGCCCCTAACCAAGGACTGTGATAAACACTCCCTACTTTGCTGAGGTAATTTCCATGTGTCAGGAATGGTGCATTATGATTATTCTGTACCCTTATAAATAATAAATAAATAACATTTGTTTTCATTATGACCGTAACAAAATATTAGAAAATTTCTAATAAATCTTCATATCGTGTAAGCCTGAAAAAATGCTTTTATTCGTTTATTCAAAACGGACTCACCGCTGTCTGTCACATCGAAGATACCATTTTGATTTAGTTTTACCTTATTATTCCGGAGGCCTGTCCCAAGTGTTCAGCAGGACCCTGCATGGGACACCTGTCCATCTTAGGGCAGCATGCACACCCACATTTACAGACTCATTCACACCTGGGGCTAGAGTAATATATATTTTTGGAGAAAACGCAGATGGTATGTGAAAATTCTGAAGAGCTTTGAGCTCAGCGCTGAACTAGTAACTCCGCAACTTTAAGGTGGCAGACCTGCACACTGCACTACCAATCTGCCAATTATAACAGGTAGTAATTATTGTATATTGGAAAGCTTGAACAAACCTTAATCATTTTTTGCGACCTCAGTAAGAATCTGTGTTTATGACTCTGATCATGTTTAAATTATATTACCAGATTCCATGTAGATGGATACTCCAAAGGGTTTGAAGAAGGAATGCAACAGGGATTGTTGGAGGGCAGAAACCACGGCATGCTTCACGGTGCGAAATTTTCAGCTGAGGTACGCATCATTACACCACAACACATCAGTAGAACTTTTCCATTTTTTCCATTTATTTGACCGGATGTTTGTCATTTTAGGTTTCCTTTTATCATGGCTTTGCACTCACATGGAAATGTCTTCTACAAAACAATGAAGATGTTAAAGCAAGGTAGGCCATTTGGGATTTACAAGAAATTTTCTTAAGCGTCATTAGGTCATTAAGTCACATTTTTGTGTGTGTTTGTTATTTGCGGAATAAGGATGTTCCGACTGTGATTCTTTTCTCAGGAAACGACTGAAAGCTGTTGAGGCATTGGATGCGATGATCCAGAAGTTTCCATATGAAGACCCTGAGTATGAGAACCTCCAGGAACACATGGAACGAGTGAGGGCCAAATTTAGACAGGTAGAGCTTTCCTTCCTTCTTACTTTATTTATGATGTACAAGGGTGGACAAATCACCTGGGTGTGTTGTAAAAGCAGATCATATATCTGCACTGTTTTTGCATATACAGAGTGAAAATGTAACGGTAAAAACATTTTGATTGCAATTTTCATGGCCGATGCCGATTTCTTAGGTCTGACATGCTATACTGATTTTGGCCAATTGTGATTCCCCCCCCACCCAATTATTATATTTGGAAAAAAATCTTTTATAATTCTTTTTTTCAGAAAGAAAAAAAATAATGTAATGAATTATTGTAATGAAAATTCACTTATAGATATGTAATAAAACATGGACTATTAAATAACTTTTTCATCTTCTTAAAAAAATGCATGCGGTTACAGGACCAAAAAAAAAATTCACAGGGAGGATGAAGTCTAACTTGCATGTGCTTCCTTTGAAACACAAACTTGACACATCCTGCTTAGTTAAGGGCAGCAATACAGCGCAGAATGTGATTGAACTTTGCACATAATCGGTTATATCTGAGCATGAACAGCTGATTACTGGTCATAGCTGATCAAGTTGAAAACTGGCTGACACCAGTCAGGGGGTTGATCAATTGATGCGTCTCTAATTCTTATTTTACTTGTGGAATTTTTTTCATAAAAAAGACCCACTCAATGACTTCCATATATAATTTGCGATTAGTTATTGCACTTTTATGTACAAGTTTATCATATACACAGAGGTGCTCTGATTAGTTTCTCTGGATCATATGCTTTTTTCCCCACTGTTTCATGTCACTTTTTGCACTAAACTCTTTTACTTCTAATTTTTATTTTTTTATAATTGTGTTCCACATATTAGCTTTGTTAAGTAATATCTTTATATTCAATGCTGCTTTTCTAAATGTAGTGGAATGTTTTTTTTTATTTGGATTATTCAAACATTTACACAAATCTCAACCTTTGTGAAATCAGTGACTCAGCAAAATACAGCATAGAGACTGTTCATATACATTATAGCTCTCATAGTAACACAACACATTCACCAAACATTTCAGCACTTCACCAAAGAAAAATGAAGAAGCTAGCCAGGCTAAAAATGTCTTTATGTGTGACTAAGGAACCACTACAGCTTAAAAAGATCTTTAGAGACTTTTTCTACAAACAATATCCTGTATCACTAGAGAAATCATCAGGCTAATAGCATCAGTCTATGACTAGTTAAAGTCACTACTCTCAGGGATACTGGTTTTCCATTTTTCATGGTCGGTACATAATTCAGTCTATTTATGAGTTTGAGTTAAATTGTGATTTTAGCCTAGGTAATTGAGCTCTGGGCAAGTGTGGAGCAGGACTAGGTGTCTTGCAGCTTTGACTTACCTAAAACTCACTATTGAATGTACAATTTGTTCAATCCTGTATGGAATATTTTATATCCTAACAACATTACCTGAACTGGAACAGTATAGAATATTTCCACAATTAAAACATTTCTCCATGGCATAGGTGTGTTCTTTACTCAACGTAGCTGCAGACTTTCATGAGTATGTGTCTGGATCAGAAGGAATGTCATTCTGAAACTCTGCAAACTCTGCTCTGAGGCGTCCTCCTGCGATGTGGATCTTCAACTCACAGCAAGCCGAAAAGGTGGTGCACATGGTGCAGTCATGCTATATATGCAGAATCTAGGCTTGTGAAATGAAATGTGGGGATGCTTTTCGTAAATTCATGCTGTGGCTTTAAAGGTCAGCACTTCTTAGTCATCTTATACGGTAAACATACCAGGAAATGAGTCAGAAGTTGACTCTTAGAATCTTGAATGAGTAATTTTAAGAAGGTGAGTATGTGCTGATCTGTGATCAGTTAGTGTTTGACTTTCTGCTTGAATTTTTTGTGTATATGAGAGAGAGAGAGAGAGAGAGAGTAACACCATCTGGTGGTGAAGTTGGGAAAAAACCCAGCTGGTATCAGATGTATGCATGTCTCCATCTGCTGGAGCAAATCAGAATTGGAAATTTCTCTTACTTGCCGAATCGGTCTCTTAATATACATAATTTCATTAAATGTATATATTTAATAGAATTACACAGAAATGTCTGTAACCAATTGAAGTGTCTTACTGTCATTATTTAATAACAGACAAATAAAAAAATATATACTCAGAATATATACTCTGAAAATGTATTTAGGGCAAGAATGTCTGTTTGTGTGTCACTACATTAACCAAGATAATTACTTAAGTAAGGAATAAAATACAAGGGTAAGTTTTTATGAGGAAATAATTATCGATGGGTTGGTATCATATGAGCATGTCCTAAAGTGTTTTATTCCAGTTAAACATCAATTTGATAACCCAATATTGTATTTATTGCAATATTATTTATAATGTCTTATTGTTTTGTTTATTGACTCTTTTAAAGTCACGGAATGCCCATGAAATAGCTCCTGATATCGATTAGATTGTGAACCTCTCTTATCAACAAAAATGAATAAATAAATAAATATATAGGTTTTTTTTATTAAAAAAAAAAAGCAAAATCAGCAACTCCTGAAAATAAATCTATCTATCTATCTATCAAAAAATTGGTTATTGCTTTATTTCTCACTTTGACACTGACACTTGAGACTCCTTCCAAAAATACTAAATAATCATCTTTTCACAGACATCCATTAATTGAGGGTTGAGCATTTAGTTAATCCTTAGTGCATCACCCAAACCAGTTTTCGGTAGTCTTGTGCTCGGTGAGGTTTTGCAATAAAAGACTGACCCGTGTATGCTCAGGAATTATTAATTTTCTTTTCTAAGAATTTGCCTTCTCTTCTCGTCCTTTGTTAAACAACTCTGGCGTGAAAGCTTCAAAGTTGTCTTGGATTTCAGTAGAAGTGCCGCCACACTGGATCATTAGTTACCTCCTTTCCCCCAGAGAACGAGTGTGATTTTTATCATGCGAATGCTTACACCTGCTCTTGGCCCAAATCCCGGTTACCTTTTGTTAGTTTTGGTTAACCAACCCCGGGCCCCATGAAATTCCTCCGCTGGGTCTCTCAATGCCGTTTCACGGGTGGTCAGCAAAAGTCTGCTGACAGATAGCGGTCGGCTGCAACAATGCCACGCTGGGGCCGGCCCAAGAGGGCAGGGGCTGGGCAATGCACTGCCGTTTTTGTTTTGTTTTGTTTTGTTCTACTCTGCTGGCGCTTTGAGATGGAGGTGCAGCTCTGAATTCAGCCGGGTTGGCAGAGAATGAGAGGGTGGTGCTGGAAGTGGCAGCTGGTCTGCGCTCTGTGCAGCAGCAGGTGAACACGGGGCCCGATGGCGGCACCTTCAGAGCAATGACAGATAAAACCACACTCTTCCCTAAAGGCCTCCAATCACAACATGGCAACGCTTGCTCCAGTGTGACCTGCCTTTGTGTGTGGAATATAGAGATTTATGTGATGGCAGTCTGTTTACAGATGTTCTTTAAGAATCCCGAGGTATTGAGGCACAGTGTGTCGGTGGTTATTTCATAGAAATTAAGTTGTTTTATTCTGTAATATCAGATGCTTTTTTATGCACTTAAAGCTGGCCATTTTCATAAGGATACTCAGATTAACGATTATGTATGGATCTGTACTAAAAGTTTCTGTGTGTCTGACTCATTGCGAATGCAGCACAGTAGAACATGGGGATAGAGAGGGGGGCTGGTGAACGAAGGCTAAAAGAAAGCTTGAGGAGCGATGTTTCTTTGGTTTCTTTCAGCTGGCCGAGCAGAGTGGCTGGGGCCAGCGAGAGGGAGCAAGGCCGAGCAAATGAAGAAGGACGCTGGAAGGTTTCAGAAAATGTTCAGGAATTTCAGGAGCAGGTGGCGAGTGGTGACATGAAAGGAGGACGTGACAAATGCAACCGGCGGGCACTCCAGAAAAAAAGGCCCCTGGCTGAATGGTGGCATAGTATCTCCTTTTTTTTCCTCCTCGGTGCCTCATACCCCCCACCCTCACACGCGCACACACATAGACAAGCGCATATGCTCCAATCTCAGCAATAAGCCACTCGTTGCCTGCATAGTTCATGATGTGGATGATAAAATGTGCATTTCTTATTCACAGCACATCAAGAAAGGTCCTGTCACTTAATTCGGCAGGTGTGCGAAGTTGGTCCACTTTTGCTTATTTTTCTGCTTTCAATAGTTGCTTATTAACATATAGTTAAAGAATAACTTGACCCTTAAATACATTTTATATGCTTATATTGAAATATTTGGTAGCTTTTATTGTTTGCTCCTAACAACAAAAGAGCAGCGTCGTCTTTTCTCACTTTTTCCCAGCTACGTTCAATGTTGTATAAATGGGAAACTTAACATAAAAGTGATGGAGATGTTTGTGCAAATGTTGGACACAAAGTTTCAGAATGCAATGTAGTTTAATGATGGTTGAAAGTGACAGCAGAGACTTGGTTTGGCAAGTTAGAAGTCGAGGGGCAGTGGTAGCTCAGCGGGTTAAAGTTCTGGGTTACTGCTCACAAGGTCAGCAGTTCAAACCCCAGCTCTACGAATATGCCTTTGTTGGGCCCTTGTTTTCTCCAGAGGTGCTGTATCATGACTGACCCTGTGCTCTGACCACACCCACATAGCAGAAGACTCCGTTCCGGATCAGCGGCATGATGTGGAATTGCCAGGCAAAGCAGACCCGAGTCGGATCCGGTTCAGCGTCGTTTACTGCCTGGGCAGGTTCTTAACAAGCTGGAGTATACAAATAAATAATTTCACTATGCTGTAATGTATATGTGAGAAGTAAATGCTTCATCGCTAGTATTATCACAATATAATATTATCATGTAATAACTAACTATAGTTGTTATAACTAATAACTACTGTAAATATACTGTAATAACTAATACTAATATTACTGATGTTTCGGGGGGTGGAGTCAATGCTCTCGCATACCTTCTTACTGTATCAGCTATGGCTGTGTATGTCAGTGGATGAGATGTGTTTTAAGATTTTGGAGAACACCAGCGGCTCTCCAAGCAGACTCGGGCACGTTTCCTGAACCTGGGACATTTGTGTTCTCACTGCTAAAAATGAACTAGACTTTGTGGTTAAGTGTACTGAGAAATGATCCTGGGGCCGTAATGTGTAAACCGCAGAAGTCTTTCATTGGTTGACAAAAATTTCTTGCTAAAGTCTTGCAAAATCGAGAACACTGGATGAGGTAGGTGTATTGTCAAAGTTTCCAATCAAGAGATGTGAGTGTAAATACAGAGGGTTTTCCTTAAGATTCAAACCACTGGTAATAAAAACAGATTAGACATTGCTAGTAAATCTTTCTCCAAAAAAACAAGGAGCCTGTGTAATTTTATTGCAAGATTAACTTTTATCATCATGAGGGTACGGAGAAGGAAATGGAGGGCTCATGTTTAAAGCTTAACGCATGTGTAAAATATGGAGGAGGCAGTGTTATGTCATGTTATGTATGGCAGTCGATGGAAGTGGGTCACTAATTAATGATGTGACTGCTGATAGAAGCAGCAGGATGAACTCTAAATTGTACTGTACTCAGATTCTGTCAATTGTTGTAACTGATAGCATAGTGCTTCACACTACAGATGAATAATGAAGAATTTAAATAGCAATGTAGGAGCTTCTTAGAACAAAGAAACTGAATGTTCATTAAGGACCTTAACCCAACTGAGCATGCTTTTCACTTACTGAAGTCTACACTGAAGGCTGAAAGACCGACAAACATGCAGGAACTGAATGCGGTGGCAGTAAAGAGCTGGCAAAGAAACGCAAGGGAGGAAACTCTGTGCTTAAACCTTTTCAATTAAAGCTGAAAGCCTACACGTTAATCACATCTTGATTGCTTCATTTCAAATTCTTTCTGGAGCTGTAGAGGCGAAAATACAAAAATGTAAATGCTCTCCAAATGCATATGGTCTGGATTGTAGTTTATACTTGGTTAAAGTGGTCAGACTATGTTTTGTTTACTGTTGTTTATTACTGTTGACATCGTCAGTCTCCATGTTGAAACGTTGTCACATGCTGAACTTGGGGTTGAGGAGACCTTACTGACTTTGTGACTGGCATTGTGGGTAACAAAAAACTGTTGACATGAAAATAGACCAATGTGCAGAAAAAAAAAAAAAATAGTATATATTATTATATGATAAGTATATCATATGTTAACCTGCAAGAATTTTTCCTGTGAACACATGGCCTATTGCAGGTCAAACTACCTTGTCATGTATTTTCAAAATCTAACCTATAAATAAATGACTATTACACAATGCACTATGAAATCATTCGCACTGTTGTATTGTATTATTAGGAAGTGCACAGTGTGAGATTAAACTCTTTATTTATTATGTCATAACTCACTATGCAGCAAATTTGGCACAGGTAAAGAAATGTTCTAAAACCACCATAGGAAATCCTGCTCCATAAAGTTCTCCAACAAATTTGACATTTCAATCCAAGTCCATGGAAACCACTAATCATACTCCATCTATTGTTTGCTCTTTGGAATAGGTCTCAGATGGATCAGAGCAGAGCTGCTCAGAAGTCACATGTGATCTTTTTTTTTGGCATCTCAGCACAGGTAAACCACATCAACTGAAGATGGATGCTTTGTTGTGACGGCTCAGGTTGAAGTTAAATTTGCAGGCGCCAGGCTGGAAGCTGCACAGTCGCTCGTGCTCGTGCTGTCGAAGTCACACGTTCGGACTAGCCTTTTGCTACGCCTTTGCTAGAGTGTGGGAAGAAATTTTGCTCCCTCCTGTGAAAACCGAAAACACAAGGATGCCAAGTGCCAAACACACAGCATTATCACAGATCTTAGTCGGTGAGGTGAGTGTGTGAAATAGTCAGAGTTGTTCTCCTATGATTTGTTTTTCTGTAAATCTAAACAAAGTCTGTATGACTGACTGCAACTTGACCGCACAAATATCTGAGCACTTCTCCATGTACATGTGTGGGATTTATTAACTTGCTTGTTAGCAGCTAATAGAGTCTGTGTCCATGGAGTTTGCATGTTCTCCCCGTGGTTGGTGGGTTTCCTCCAGGTACTCCGGTTTCCTCCCATAGTCCGAAGACATGCAGATTGACGTTCCGAAATTGCCCGTAGTAGGTGAATGACTGTGTAAGTGTGTTTGACTGTGTATGTGCGTGCCCTGATGATGGATTGGCACCCCGTCCAGGGTGTAACCAGTCGCGTGCCCTAAGTCTCCCGGGATAGGCTCCAGGCCCCCCGTATATCCCATCATATATCACAAATGTTCTTCTTTCGGGTGCTCCCCTCAAAGGGCTGACACAGTAGACTATTCAATCCGCAACTTGGCATGGGTTTTACACTGTGCGCTTTTCATGACATATACTTGCTTTTAACTATGCATATACACATGATGAGCTTACCCCTTGTTTGGTATGTAGCCTGTGCATGTTTTTAGAAATTAATGAAAGATAGTGTAGTCAGCAGGTTTGGTAAAAATGGTGGAAACTTTTGACTGGTGTGACTAGGTCCTTAATTACCCCCTGAATGATATATCTTTACCGCTGCCCAGTGAGAAATATGCATGTCAACACAGGTGATGGGAAATAAGTACTTCATGTCAACATGTGTTAACATGGACAACTAATAAGTCAACATGGAATCTAAACTCAAGTTTACTTCATGCAAAAATGTTTGACTGGATTCTCCAATATGCCCCCTGCTGGAATCCTGCCGTAACACATGGTATATAGGCAAATATGTGAGCAAATACACTCACAATGTTGTCGGTTGTGTACAAGAACACATGGTCAAATAGCAAGTATCTCACTGCATTCAGTGGCTGGGTTTGGGCATTGTATGGGAATTAAACCTGACCCTTTTGCATGGCAGGCAAGAAGCCTACCACTGAGCCACCAATGCACTGTGGACTTATAAATCATGATGTAAAAAATATTTTGTTAAACTTTAGCCTTGCACCCATAACAAAAACCCTTAAATTGTTTTTTTCAAATGTTTATGATTTTATTTGTAACCCTTTTCCTGACAGAGAAGTAAGTTACATAAAACTTTCACCTGAAGATCCCATAACTTTTAATTGCTCAAAAACATATACAATATTTATTTCACAGCATTGTCTAATTGGTCAGGAGTTTGTTTAACATTTATGAGGTAAAGTTGTAATTATGTTTTTGTGACACAGTAGCCTTTGCAGTTTCTTGGGTAACATGGCAAGCTGTGTTTTTTATTTTTATCAACAGAGAAAAAAAAAATAGTCTGGTTATACCAACAAACCTTTATCACGAATTCAATTTAAAGTGCCTGGCCGGAACTTCGTTCATGGACGTTCTTTAACATTAAACATTACTTGTATTGGTTAAAAGTAAATTTGCTGCAGTATTAAAAGAATTAAACTTTCACACCATCTCACTGTTGATTATTTTATATAGCCATAACTGCACCCCCTCCCCAAACCTAAACAGGCATTAAAAGCAATTCCTAGCTGCTGTTACAAAGAAGAAATCAGACAAGGTACGGCAAAAGATTTTAAAGCTCAACTTTAATTCTAGCTAACATAATGTCTAGAATGGGTCTGCAAGAAAAAGATTGTGCATTTTGGACCAGCAAAGAAAGAAAAAAACACATGAAGTGACATTTTATTTCTGGGTCATCACCACATCTATGAGAGTGTTTATTGATTAACACCATTCAAGACTAAAAAAAAAAAACTAAAAAAGAGCAAGTGCTCTTATGTACAAGCCACAAAACCAAGCTTTTTTTGGGTTTTGGGAAAAGAGTACGCAATGACTTCTGTCATTGTCCGAGTCACGGTGTCTCCTTACACATTCAAAAGAAAACATGGGTGAAAACCTCCACACCAGTTTGTCTTTTATTTTACTTTTTTTTTTTTTGTTAAAAAACCTATATGTCTTGCCTGGTGAAATATGCAGCTGATTAGACTTTTTTTTGTCTTGAGGTAACAAACATTCCTGATACTATACAGAGGATGTGCAGTCTTGTCCGCACATCCTCTGTATAGCCAGTAGCTCACCCTATAACTCCAAACTGTACTTCTTTATATAGAAGTACTATCTCCAGTCACTATGAAGAACACTTAGCAGCACAATGTCTATGGCTAAAATGGAAAAGGATTCGGAAAGTGGAATCAAGGGTCAATTCCTGACGTTTAAATTAAAAGCATTTTTCCAAATTTGTTAATGTCCCATGAATGCAATATGACAAAGGAAAGAACTACTGCTGGTTGTTGCATCTACATGCCGTTTATTGTGATATTGACACATGTGATGTTAACATGCCAAGCCTCCTGTGTTCAAAGCAACATATTTAGCTTCTGACATGGGAGCCATGTTAAATTACTACAATACTATGGCTTTGTAAAATTCACAAATTCATATCTGCTTTCAATTTGAACAAAAGCTTCATAAATACATTTAGATCAGGCCATAAGGGGCCTAAAGATGGGGGCATAAAGTCTCTTTTAATGAAACAGTTAAAAACTCAAATGAGTTATATAATCAAGCTGTTTATGGCACCAATTTCATTTAATGTGCTCTCTCTCTCTCTCTACCTCTCTCTCTTTTATTTATGCATTTATTTATTTGCTCATATCAGGACCCAGAAAGAGAATGTAATGTTTAAAATTACACTGAATAACAAAGTAAAACAAAAGACAGAACTGAGGAAAAAAAATCATTATTACTAAATCATGACTGGTTGAGGTATTGTGGGTAAAACAGGAACATTTGTCTATTTTTTCATTTTTTTCCTCTTTTTGGAATAGCGCAGAAATCACATTAATAAAAACTGATCACATAAAAAAAACTACCAAAAGAAACAGATGTCAATATCATAATTTTCTCTGAGAAAATTAAAAACCTATGGCAGTATATTGACATTATACATAGACAAAACCAAAAATAGCAGCAAAACAAGACAAGAGAACAAAGCATGTCTTCCTTTTTTTTTCTCTTTTTTTTTTCATTCAAAGTTTCATACTTGCCGGAAATCCCACCATAGCAGCTAAATATGAGGAGTGTGTGCTCCCATGTTCTCTTCCGTTCTCATTGTACAAACACCTTAGTTTAATTCTGCAGTTACTTTCTGATGTCCAGGCGTCAACTCTTAACGTCTCACTTTGCCACCTCTTAACATCCATCTTCGTCCCTGTTGAGTTGAGAGGGGACATTAAATCTTGGGGTTTGTGCAAAAATCTTCTAGAGGCCACAGCACTTTAGATTCTCTTGTAATTCTGTGGTTTTTCTTTTCTCATCCAGCTCAGAACAACTATGGCGCTTCTGTGATCGTCCAAAAAAATATTTAAAAAAATTAAAATAAAAAATTCACACAAGGTAGCAAACAGTCGTGCATTGAGCACACTTCAAAACTCGGGCATCCTGTGGTCGCGTTCCATACTGGCCTTAAATGAGGGGGATTAGATAGAACAAAATAAATAGTTCTCAATCTTTGTTATAGCTATTGTTTAACTTTAGTGTTTAAAAAGCATCAATGCGCCTGGAGCTGAATGGTGGCAGGCTTGTGTGGGTCACTCTCATCAAGATTGCTTCTCAATGTTCTCCAGCGTCCAGCTCAACTAGGAGGATAGTGACGGTTGCTGTAATGCTCCTCTCCTATTCTGAGAATCCATTTATTTTCCAACTCTCCATTTCTCTCTAACCTATAACACCATAAAGAGACCTGCTCCATGCTGCAGACAGGAAATAAACCTGTCCTCAAATCCTACTCCATTCCATGTTTTTTTTTTTCAGTTTTGTTTTACAAATGTGGATTTTTTTTTTCCATAAGTCAGTCTTACAAGACAGACTAAAAGTGCTTTAAAAAAAAAAATGGAATGGTATTAGATTAAAATACATAAATCTAAACAGAAAGTAGACTGTGGATTGCACTGCAAATGTAACATAGGAAGCGGGTTGGAGAGAAGCTTATTGTATCACAACCAGTGATGGCATTGGCAGTGAGGACAATCAAAATGAACAAAAAAAAGGAAAAATGGAAATGGTTCTGTCTGGTGTTCAGTTAAAGCCTTAGCTTTGGCAATCCACAGGCCTCTAAATCATAACATAGAATAACACATGCTTAACAAAATATACTAGGGTTACACAAGCCATTTTGAAAGAAAAAGAAACATGTTAGGGATTTTAAAAGTCTAGACAATAGAATAAAGTGACTAAACGCATAAGCAAGCAGAGATACATACACATGCCTAGACTGCAAAAAAAAAAAGGTTGGGGTGACTGTTAGCATGTGTGACATTATACTAGCTAAAAGAAAGAGGTAAAAAGAAACAAAAATAATGCCTCTTCTCTTTCAAATAATGGTTATTGATACGCTTGAAATAAAATTCCAATACCAAACTATTTGCTTGTCTTTACATTAGACAAGTATCAACTACATAAATAATATATGCAGCTGTTGCAATTGAAAAAAATCCTAGATTAACTATACATTTTTGTCTTTTTTGACTCAAGTTATGTGAAGAGGGTTCGATAAAAGAGAGAAATAAGCAATGTTGAAGGGATGACAAGGGTTTTATCCTTCCCTTGTCCTCTTCTGGTGGTCCTGGCCATCAACAGCCCAATCGTGAAGGACACTGGGGGTTCCACTGAGGGGTCAACAGCAAGGGCAGTCTGAGGGGCTGATTGGCGATTGGTTGAGGTGTTTGTGTGGGATCTGGTGGTGCAGGGGCTTTGCGCCCTCTAGTCCCATGAAGCCTCCGGTCAAAGCCCATTACCCCAATGAAAAAATAAGACTCTAGACGAAGGCTGACACTCTCAGATGTTAATGTCTCTGACATCTGTAGGAGTGCACGAAAGATCTGCATCCTCCTCCACACGTTTGCTTTCTGTGGAGATGCTTTGCTGTTGCGCCTGCCTCAGACTGGACTCCAGCAGAGATTCAATCTGCTCCTGGCACGATCGAAGACAGTCCTGTGGAAGTAACCGGAACATTTAGTATCAGTTTGAAACTTGCTACTAAGACAAATTATTTGGAAGAGGAAAAAAAACAGTGAGGTGTGAGACTTACTGGGTCACTCTTGATAACTTGAGACAGATAGTTGGTAAGGTTTTGGGAGGATAAGAAAACGTCTGCACTCTTCAAGTAGAGTCCCTGCACTGCTGCAACAACACTTCCAGCTGCGATCATCGAGGGAGGGTATGCAATGAAGTTGACATCTGCCGATGACAGAAATTATGCCATTTTGTTAGGAATCGACCAGGCTGAGCATCTGATTCAAACATGTGATAAGAATCAAATAGGAACAGGGTAAACCTCCTGAAACTAGCTGTCTAAAAGAGGAAATCTGCAGATGGGGGAGGTTTCTGGGAGGGCTCATTATAGAGCATAGCATGACTAAATCACAGTGCAGGCAGTCATGGCAGGGCAGGGGACAGTCTGTGACATTTTGGGGTGACACCAGACTGTGACTCCAGGCATTTAGGGGGTTTTGGTGGGTGAAAAACATTGCTGTAGGTCCTAGACTAGTACTCCTACCCTTATTCTAACTCTGTTACCACTAAACAGAAACTAAACAAAGTAAAACAAAGCCATTACCACATGCATACAAAAATATCTTAAGTGCAACACACCCAGAGCATATAGACTTTTATATCCCCGTGCCCAAAAAATTACTTCCGTCTACATAAAGTGGCTGAAATGTGAGTGCTTGCTCAGTGGTAACTTGTCTTCCCACACTGCCTGCATGAGAGGGAAGACATTATAAATCAAAGTAGGGACTTTTCCCCTCTCTCTCCCTCTCTCACTCACTCACTCACTATGGGTTCTGCCCACACATGGAGAGTGCAGCACTGCAACACAACGGCCCCTCTCATAGGTAGCAGTCTACCATTGCTAGCCCAGCGACGAGAGGGCAACTGTTAAGACAAATTGAACATAAAAGCACGGGAGCCATCACCGAAATCTATTCATGACCATGGCTAGCCCCCTACCTCACTACCCACCCTAGCACAATCTTCCTGGCTGCTATCCCAAGCCACTTCCCAAAAGAAATTGAGGTCATAAACATAAAAGGGGTGTGAGCTGCAGTGATACCCACCATGTCAAAAGAAGGACAAAGAAAGAATAAAAGGCCTAAAGCAGAGAGATTCCTTCCTGAGACACTAAAGGCTACTTCAGACAGACGATAAACTGACCATGGGCTGAATGCAATAGGTTGCATAACAATAGAGACTGATGGGGTTCCACATGTCACAAACCAAAAATAAGATCTTTTGGGGGAAGATCTTTTTTTACACAAAAAGCAGATGCATGCTCCACTCGCTTACAGAACATAACTCAGCTCTACAGCATGTTGTATATCTCATGCATTTCACAGAGAAGCACCAGATAGCTTCTTCTTTTTTTTGTCAAATGTTCACAGGCTGTGCATTAGCAGGCTTCTGCTGGGAAGCTCTTGGGCCTCTGCAGAGGCATGGTGCAGACACAGCAATCACCACAAAAGGAAACAGACTTCCTCTCACTCGCAGACGCTCACGTCAGTTTATAATACCTCCGCACGAGGAATTAGGGCAATTCTTTCCACCCCAATAAAAAACACGTTCTGATTGCAAATTGAAAAAGGAAAACAGAACGAATGTCTCTAAACACTTACTTTAGGTTCTTGCAAGCATTTCGCAACAAAGAACAATCTTGCATGTCACTTCAAAACACTGATCAAAACCAAATATAAAGGTGCATACCTGTTGCACAGAGAGCCACAAACGTCTGTGCGTGTTTGCGCAGGATCTGCTTGGTGCCCTGATGAATGGGCAGTTTGGTGAGAAAATGTTCAATGAAGTCATGTGGTGTCACTGAGGCTAGATCCCACTTCAGCTTATTCAGTACAAGTAGCTCCATTTGCTGTAAACACATGAAAGCGCACATATTAACATAAAGGGCCTTAAAAGTTTCTAGAGAAATGTTAGTTTGTCCATAGAACTTTCTATCATTTGACCTCTAGGTGGCGTCCTTCCTTAAATGGGTTTATCTGCTTCTGACTCAAGCTACTCAATTTCGTGGCAATTACAAATTACCTGGATTTGATGCTTGTTTTGGAGACAGTTTTAAAGGCCTATGCTGTGCAGCAAAATAAAAAAATGACTCATGTCTGCATGCATTGCATAATGTGTTCTTCTTGCAAACACGATCTTTCTACCCAAAGATCCAAACTGTTAGACGACTAAGAATAACTAATTAACAAGACATTAACAGGTTATTACCAATAGTTCACACGGGCGGATGGAGTTGTCCGTGTATATGCAAAGCTTCTCAGCTGTTAGTGGCACGGTTTCCTTCATTTTGGAGGCCAAGAACATGCAAGCAGCTCCCAGCAGCTGCAGTCGCGTCTTTTTAGTCTGATCAACAGACAGAAACCTGTCCAAGTAGTTCATGGCCAAAGGGAAAACCTCTTCTTCACATTTCTGTTCTTCGCACACCTGGGTAAAAAAAAATAAAAATATATGAGAATACAAGACTTGAAGCATAAACAAAAAGAAACAAGAAAACAAGCTATATCAAAATCAATGAAAAAACATACATATATCAATATTAAAAACTTTCTTGATGCATTTGGCCTAATTTTGAAAACAACAACAAAACACTTATTGGAATATTTAGATTTGAAGCAGCCTATGCATGTTAAAGAAAACGCATTCAAATGATTGCTTATTATCAGAAATATAATGCAAAGCATTTATTGAATCGATTGATCTGTTCATAAGGCTTTAAACTGACAGTACATTTAAAGTTGAAGTTAGCAGTAGATGCTAGTGGTCGTTGCTTCCTAATACACAAAGGTGGCGTCCGGGCTCGCGAACGCAATTTTCTAGTTCGTCATCTTTTCAAAAAATATTTTAAAATATAATAAAATTGTTTCGGCGCTTGCAACTTACATAGAAATGTTCAGCCACGTATATTCTATCGGCCACAACTCAAACATTTTGAATTTGATAACGAAAAGCGAGTGAAATTAATTTAATTTCACAGGGTGTCCGCGATGATGCCGAGCATGCCGCATTTACACTCCGCACACATTTGAAAAATTAATATAAATTATTCTAGCAGACAAAATCACACATAAAGCACATGTAAATCCGAGATAACCGATGAGGATCATAATCCGAATATTTATTTTAAGGTTTTGTCGTCGAAAACGAAGTAAATATCTTATTTATACTCCGACCTTCAGGGACGTCGTGCATGAGGCATGGCGAAATGAAACAAAACTTTTAACGCGTAAATATAAAGTCTCATTTCAGGAACAGGCACTATCTTATACGTATGACTTAAAGGTCTCAGGCTAAACTACAATATGTGAGAAATGTCAATGTTTGGGCGTTTTCTGCATTTTAAAGATATTAAAACAACTTCTCCACACGACAGCAAAGATGGCGCATAATAGGCTACTGGCACGAGTGGGATTGCATACGTGTACATTGATATTAAATTGAAATAAATTCGAGTAAAATGCATTTCACCCAACTTCGGGTTCAAACGAAACGAACCAAACAAAGTGGAAAAAATTCTACACAATTCCGTGGTGATGTTTAAGAGGAAGCGACAATGTATCCCTTGAAGTGTGCGGAATATGACTTTCTTAAAGCAGATAAAAAAGAAAAAAAAAACATGTCATTCGGCAATGTTTCCAGCGTTTAAATGGTAAAAGAGAAAGATGATTATAGATAGAAAGATAGATTGAAAAATATCCCTGTTACTAATGGGCCTGCATTAGGAGACCGGGTCCAAAGAGCATAAGGGACAATCATCTTGAGACAAAGTTGTGTAATGTTAACAAACGTCGGGTTATTATACAAACCTCTAGCATCCATGTGGAGACGATTTTCCTCATTCTGGGTACAATTTCTTTTTGCACGCATTTGAAATAATTGGGCGAGGGGAGATAGTTTTCCTCCGCTTTGAGCATTGTTTGTAAAACTCGATCGTTCAACAAGTTGGCGTCGTGGTAAGCTCTTCTTGTGGTATCCACCTCGCAGCAGAACAGCTGGTGCTCCATGGCTTCGGCTTTGCTTGACTTTGGCACGGAGGAAAGGAGGTTAAAAAAAAGAAGTCGTGTTTTTTCGGCAAGGACGGAGGTTTGTGCTGATGCTGCTGCTCTTTCCGTCTCTGCTGCTTGCAAGCCACTGAACAAGTCTCGCGCCGCGTTCCGCCTGACAAAACTCTTTCTGTGCGCTGCAGCCAGTGACGTGCACTGTTGTTAAGGGAAGATCAAAGCGACAGCAGCGGCCTTGCGAGTGTGTGTGTGTGAGTGAGAGAGGGAGAGAGAAAGAGAGAGAGAGAGAGAGAGAGAGAGAAGAGTGGCTGTCTGCTTGAGCGTAGAAAAGATAATTCTTAAATGACTTTTTTGCAGCCCTTCCTCTCGCTGCAAGTCTGGAAATGGGAGGTCCTTTTTTTTTTTACCCGGGGTGGTGAACGTCGATGGGGGTAAAAAACTGGGGGTAGGCAACAGAGGAGGAGGAGGAGCGAGGAGGCTTTTTTCCTAAATGATGGGGGTAAAAGCCTGTTTAGTGGTGTGAACATGTGCTCTGGTTAAAGAATTGGTAGGGGGCGGTATAACAGACTAAATCTCTAGGTGTAATTGTCCCCTGTCTCATTAAGCGACACACTGCTCACTAACTCAAAGTTTATTTAACTTTTACATTAACAAAATTTTACATGGAAAGCACAAATAACTTATAATAAAAATATTATTGCACTAATATAGAGTATTTCTATAACTTTTTTTTTTTAGTTTTATAACTCAGGAATGCGTTGTCCCACATTAAGAAAGAGGAGGAAACAGAAATGAGTCTACACCAATGAGAGGAAAGTTCAGTTGCCAGGCAGAACTGCGCCTCTTTTTACAAAAAAAAAAAAAAAAAAACTTCACCAAACATTGTTTTATCATGCACAAAACAAACATTTTTCACAAAACTGTGTTGTTTGCAGCCATAACTGAGCACCTCCTCAGTTATTAAATCTCATAGCACACAACCGAAGGACAAGTTCATAAACTATAACTTGATATTTTCCCCAAACAGCTTAAACATCCATGTCTCTAGTTTCTACTTCGCCAAAATTGTATTAAAATATCTTCTTTAAAACGTTTAGAATGACATTTTGCTAAGAAACAAAGCGAGTTAAAACTTGTCTCTGGTGTTAACAGTTTTGCTCAAATAGGGGCGCTCTCACTTTAAAGACCCCAGCGCTGTCGCTTCAGGATGAATCGGAGCCTTTCAAATTCCTTACATTCCTGTCGCTACACTTTCAAGTACCGTACAACACCTATTATACACCGACCATAAAAAAAGTTACCTGTTGCTTTAAACAGGGACACGTTTTTAATTACCAATAAAACTTTGAATAATGACGTCTGAACTAAACTAAAGCAGCTACTAAAGCAGATTTTTTTTAAATTGTAAAATATAAATATCCATTATAACAACATCCATTATATAAAATAATTCCTGAAAAATTATATATACAGAGAACAATTATTTTCAATATACAATATTTGGCTTTCTGTTTACTGGTATTTGTCTAATGGTCATATCCACATAATAAACAGACACATTTTCATAGGCTGCTAGTTAAATAAATAAATAAAAGACAGACAAAATGATGCATAAAACATTTTAATGTAGTCAAAATGACTTAGACTATGGCACCTAAATATAATCAAAAAACGTATTTTTTTCTTTCTCTTTTTATTTTATATTATTTTATTTTTAGTAGTATTATTTTTAGGTTTAGTGCTACGACAACTTCACCAAAGAAACTCTCAGGGCTTTGTTAAGTGTGAGGCCATGTGAGTTTTTTCTTTCCCTCCTCTTATAGCCATTACGGTAGGAAGTTTAAAGGTCTTGCAAATGCTCCTTTCATTATAGACAACTTTTTTTAAAATCTGAATACTAATTTTAATATAGGTTCAATCAGCAAATGGCATAATCATTGAAAGAGCTTAAATAATGAAACAGCTATGTTTTATTTAGACATTTTATAAAAATAAGTGAGTACAGTTAATAGCTGACAACAGTTTCCCATTTTTTAGAAAAGAAAGTTGTGAACATTTTAAATATGTGCCATCTTCTGTATTTATTTCATGATTGGTACTACTCATAATTGTTCAGGTAATACAGCCAACCTGCTGTGTGTTCATTAATTAGCAAAGTCTATTTTTGTGTTACAGTGTTGTAAAATCTTAATGCACTTGTATATGTGTATAGTACTAAAATGTGCTTGTGTAAGTGCATAGTAATAACCATGAATAAGTGTGAGAAAATCTTAAGCTGAGACATAATAGGAACATTAAAGGTATTTCTACATATAGACATTTCAATAGAAATTCTTTTCATTGGTACTCATTTTTAAAAAAAAAAAAATCTCAGTAAAGCAATAAAAATTGTTGAAGGCTATAACAAAAGGGCGAGGTTTAGAGTGCCCAGAATTAACGCCAGGTAAGCCTAAGGCAGAGGCTTCAATACATTCAAAATTAGGAACCCGTTTAAAGTGGGCATGCACGTCTGTACTTAAACCTGAGGATGAGGGCATAATAAATAACTCTCTCGGGATACCTGAGGGCAAAAAGCTCTCATCAGGTCTGGAAAAGGCTGAAGATTAGGAAACAAAAGGAGAAAAAATGGTCCTTGTTCAAGGTTTCAAACAGGGTGCCGGTCTAATTGCTGCTCAGTGTTTAGCACCCCTCTCCTTCGCCCCATAACCCCATCTTACACCTTTCAACTCCAATTCAGACCCATTGTTTACATTGCAGTCTCCAAGTGAATGAAATTATTTGCTCATATGGACAAAATGTGCAGGTTACTGTAAACAACACAGCGACGCTGAATGTTATTTCTATGTCTATACTGATTCAAAACGTGCTCAAAGTATTAAAAAAAATTAATGGTAAAAAAGGAATGTTCTGTTTTCTCTTTAATAAAATGCTGAATTGTCAGTGCAGATTTAGATTATAGACAGCAAGAAATTTGTAGGTGACCAATTGTCATCAGTTGTCCTTACAATCCCTGTTGTTGGTCTTTCGGCTGCTCCCGGCAAGGGGTCGCCACAGTGGAATATCCAGTTCGCACAACAACTTGGCACAGTTTTTACGCCGGATGCCCTTCCTGACGCAACCCTCCCATTTTATCCGGGCTTGGGACCGGCACTGCATCCAGTAGCTGGGGGGTTTGGGCACTGGCTGGGAATCGAACCCGGGCCTTACGCATGGCAGGCGAAACACCTACCACTGAGCCACCAGTGCCCCAAAATAATCATAAAGTAAAATAGAAAATAATAGCAATAAAAACTTTTTGAAGAAAAAAAATTAAAATTTGATTTAAAATAAAAATAAACTGTTTGCAATGAAACTTTTAAAATAATTAAAATTGTATTTTAAATAAAGATAGAAAACTAATTAAAATGAATTAAAATTTCATTTAAAGTAAAAATAAAACTATTTAAAATATTAGGTAAACATAAAATAATGCAGTCAGTTCGGATGTAGAACAGTGCTCATTCAATAAATGCACTGCTAAACAGATGAGTTTTAAGTCTAGATTTAAATGTGACTAATGTTTTAGCACATCTGATCTCTTCTGGAAGCCGGTAGCTGGATCCAACTGCGGGCAGCATAATAGCTAAAAGCTGACTCCCCTTGTTTTATTTGAACCCTTGGTATTTCTAACTGACTTGATCCCAACGATCTGAGTGGTCTGTTAGGTTTATATTCAATGAGCATATCTGTTATGTATTTAGGTTCTATGCCATTAAGTTATTCATAAACAAGTAAAAGTACTTTAAAATCTATCCTAAATGTTACAGGAAGCCAGTGTAGGGACCTGAGGACTGGTGTGATGTGATCAGCATTCTGGATGAGCTGCAGCTGTCTAATGGTCTTCTTGGGAAGGCTGGTGAGGAGACCATTACAATAATCCACCCTGCTGGTGATAAAGGCATGGACAAGTTTCTCCAAGTCTTGATTGGAAA